>SCLF01722400.1:0-13896 GCA_004367975.1 Mesochordaeus erythrocephalus | reverse complement strand
AATAATCGCAGTATGTTTCCGATACTTTTGTTGGATGCCCAGGTGCCTAATTAATCGAGCAAGATTTAGTTTGGTAAGCTACCATGCTCCCACGAGTTAACATTAACGTTTTAAAAAATGGCTCTTTGACCTGGTTGTCTTTAGAGGGGGTTAACTAAATATACGTTTGCTTGTAATTCCAGAGGCGGGGGGGGGGTCACCGTCGGATAGCCGTGAGTAAGTGGATTTTATTTCGATATGTGTGCACATCTTTATACTCTGGTTAATTTTGATACCAGTCGTTGAACTATATTTTGTTTACCTTGAAAATAACGTTTTAACATACAGAGCGTGTTACACATGTGTCAAAAGTGCCCCCCCCCAGAGTGCCATGGAGCAACTGATCGGTTAACAAGACCTTTTTTTGAAAAAATATTAATTTTAACTCATGGGGGCATGGCAGCTCACCGAACGAAATTGTGCTAGATTAATTAGGCCCAGGTCATCCAATAAAAGTACCGAAAACGCACTCCGATTATTCGTTTTAAACCTATGGACCTCGAAAGTGACATTGCCAAAATAGACTAAATTGATTGTCTGAGAACGGATTCTGAACCGCAAGGAAAAACTCTACTTTTGACACATGTGCACTATAGACGCAAAAGTGCACAAGTTTTGTGCTCGCTTGAGTTTTTTAGTTAGAGAACGAAGGGGAGGCAAGTTATGTTTTGTAGGTGTTCCGGGACTGCGATGTTAAACCGGTTTATGTAATAAATAATTTATAATACACGCGGCTTGAATTTGATTTTTTTATTTGATTAATGAATGAATGAGAAAAGTACAAAATAATTCCATTTTAGAGAAATAACTACAGATAAGTAAATTCAAGTTTCACGTGTTAACAGTCACGCGGCAACAAAAGTCTACTGCTCACGCGGCAAGCTGGCACATATGTGTCATCTCTTTACATCCCAAATGAGCCGCTTATATGAACGATTTATATAAATTTTAGTACAGCTGGACTAATTAGCATCCTGGGAATCTAATAAAAGTATTGAAATAACACTGAGACTATTTGAGCGGAGAATCTAAAACTCGGCACTATTATTATTCATAGTTTTACACTAACTTAATGAATGAAATCGTAATAATTACAGAAATATAATAAATAGTAAATTTTGGAAGCGACCAGAAGATGCGCAGAAATTTTTTGACCCGGGGTCAAGGGGTGTTTCGGGCCCAGCATACGGTCTAGTGCTTGAAAATTTCATTTTTATGCCAAGGTGGCACGAGTGTGTCAGCTTGCCGCGTGACTGTTAATGACATTATCCACTAATGCGCAGCTTCTAAAATACAAATCTCCAAATTATATATTATAGATATTCATTCGTTTTCGAGATAACGAGCAACATTTAAAACAGTGTGCTATATACAGGAAAAACGCAACATGGCATCTGCTGTTTAAAGGTTCATATTAAAAAAACGATTCTAACATTTACTGTTTTGACAGAAAATAGTTTTTTCTAGTTACTTTAAGAAGTTGATTTATCAACTCGTTTTTGATGCACACATTTTAAATTTGCTGTATATATAGTTAACTCCCGAAGTGAAAAATTTGTACCGATGTCAACTACAGTGGTTATCGTAAAAGTGTCCGATTGAGTGGGTGTTGACTTATGCATACTTTTTGTTCAACATAAAGAAAATCCAGTCAGTATAACTTTTTGTCCGACTCCTTCTTTTGCGATAAATGTCACGAAGATTTAGTCACAATAGCAAAAGATACAGATGACGAAGAACTTAGGCTACATTCACAATCGTTTGTTCCATTAAATATTGCACGTTCAAGTAAACTTGAGCACCGACTTAAGTATAAGGAAATAATGGAAAATGTTCTTCTGAATGACAAAAATTCTTCTCCTTCAATTGACGTTTCTGAAACAAATAACATTGTTTGAGACTGCATACAGGTTAAAATGTAGTTTCAAAAACCGTGTATAACGGGTCTATTTTTTGCTACGAGTTTCATTAATTCTAAACACTCATTGCTACTCAGAATTTTCAAATGAATTTCCCCAGATGTCCCATACTGTGTCTATTACCCCATATTTGCTACAATGTTGAAGTAGCTGTTCATTTCATCCAACCTAGCCTGGTGTAGTCTGATAAATCGCTCGTGTCACTGGTAGACTATCTTTTGTCGCAGTTGGACTCGCCTTAAGGTTAGCTTTAGTAAAAAACTGCGTCACCGCTAATTCAGGCACAGATAAAACATTTAAATGTTAACTTTTGATAACTCATGATTCCGATATAAAAAAAACAAATGTCCGAAAGCTATTGCAACACAAATCCAGCTGTTGCAACAACAAACCAGCTGTTGAAGCAACAACACGCTAGCTGTTGTAACAAACTGGCTGTTGCAACCATAAACCAGGAGTTTAAACAGTTATTTCAACTACCAACTAGCTGTTATAACAATCCAGCTGTAGCAGCAACAAACTAGTTGTTACGGCAGCAATTCAGCTGTTTCAACAATAAGCCAGCTGTTCCACAAACAAACCACCTGTTTCACCACCAACGGAAAAGTCAGTGAATATTGTAGCAAAGATGGTGTATACTTTAGTTTAATTTTTGTAAACGCAATATACGTTAAAAACTGATTTTGTCACATGGCTAAGATAAGACTTTCTTAGCTTGTCTGTTATTGAAAATTGTGTCTAATGTCAGACACAAAAAAATTACTAAATTTGAATCGTAGCGTCAAGTATAAGTTTTTGAAATTAACGTTGTAATAATATAACAGATATAATAATATATATATAATATATATCATTCAACGGTAATATTTGACCTCGGATAAGTTCCCGGAATTTCGGTTCATATACTAATATGCCCAAATGGTTAGCTATTTTTACGTGAGCACTGCGAATATACGTAACATATAATGGAAAGCTAAATAACAATATCTTAGTGAAAACATATCAAATCTTGTAAATTTATGGGTAAATGTTGTCCATACTTAAACTGGCCTATTCCTAAGAACCTAATTTTCTGAAAATATGTCATAGAAACGAACATCGCGGTGATTGCAGTTGAAGAAATAATATTTAGTTAAAATCCGACGCAAAAACTTTGATGCGATTTCATTATCCTCGTATTATCTTTTAACCAGTAGATACCACTTTTCGTTTGTTGAGTAGATGCCGCACCTGCCCCATTTGGCGATCGAGTTTTCACTCGTCGAAAAAAAAATAAACTTCTGCTACGTTTCATTATGTGTCTCGAGAATACCGCAATATATTTTACTGACATACATTCGATCGCGTAAAGATTAGCTCAGTTGCTCGCTCCTAATATCCATTTTGGATTTAGTAGAGTAGTGTCCAAACTGAGCGTTGTCAAAGAGAATACAATCCTTCAATACCTTGGAATTTTGGCTTCTGTAATAACTCGAAAACTGAATATTTTATCTGTTTCTCTTTACAATATTTTCGCATTTAGCTTGAGAACGCCTTAGTATTTTTAATGACATTTTGTTAGATAGATCAGTGTTCAGTCTTCCCATATATTTATTAAATTTGAAGATCAGTCTTCTAGAAGTGTCACATTTATGGACAATGTAATTATCCCGGTTTCTCTAAGCTCGCGCTGTAATTTCTCGCTCTGAAGACTTTGCTTCGTAAAATGTGTTTTACGAGAGATACATTTATTTTTTGTTTTCATATGGTCGACAAATTCATAATTGAATTACAGACAAAATTTCAGCTTACTGAAATGACTAAGTTAGCCAAATAATTACAGACAATCATTTCATGCTGTGCAACTAAATTAGATTGTCCACAAATGCGACGCTGCTGTAACACAAATCCGCACAGTAAATAGAAATATGGAAAGAATGAACATTTAGCTGTGTAACGCTAAAAATTTCAGTAAAATATATTGCGGTATTCTCGAGACACATAATGAAACGTAGCAGAAGTTTATTTTTTTTTCGACGAGTAAGAAATATCAAAAAATACAGTTTTCGACCTATGAAACTACTTAACGTTGCTAAAAGTTATTATTTTGTTTATGAATTCGGTACAGAACAAAAGTTGGTTGAGACAACTGCATTTAAAGGTAAAAAATCACTTTAAAAAATAGAAATACCATTAAATCGAACAGGGAAAAATCTTTAGTCAGGCAAAAATTCAAAACGATACATTGTATATAATTATATGGTCCTAATAAAAACTGAGAATGAGAGAGACCCCAATCAGATAGGTGTGGTATCTACTGGTTAATGAATATTAAAAATTTTGAAATAAGTTTTAAAGAATTTTTAAATAATTGGAAATAATGTTTAAATAAATGTCAGATTAGAAATAGCTGGTCAATAATCTGGTCAGTTTTTCGATGTACATTTAACATATGTGATATAAAGTTATCCGGAAATACTGGTTAACATGTTGATATGTAAGACAGCCGCCATAAATAGTAAAAAATGGAAGACTTCCAATTGTGATTTGTTGGGTACCCCGGCTTGGATTGGACCACTTAGATTTTTGAAGGCATTTGTTGACTGAATATACGACGTGGAATTCAGGGATGGAGTTCTGCGTGGCGATTCGCACTGTTTCGCTTAGTTTCGAGTAAAATGCGAAGAACTGGTCGATGAGTGAAAATAGACTCAAAGGGTGCATAGGAGTTAAATCATTTTAAATTACTTTAACTCCCACGGTTTTTTGAGTTCACCATCTATTTAATTCTCAATTTTTTGATATCGAAAAAAAAAATTCGGAGGCTTGGTTGCTATTCGGTGAATAGGTGTCTGGACCCGGATGAACCCGTTACTTGAACTTTGTATCCAAAAAAAAGGATATGACGATAGTGAACTTGTATCAAAGTTTTACCTCTGGTGTTAATTAGATATAAAAGAATTACCATAGCCAATTGAAATGGTGAATTGACATTTGTATAGTTTACTGTATTTGGTACGATCTGCCATCAGAAGCAAACTGAAGTGCCTTATTTAAGCTCATGTCGATGTTTCATTAATGCTTTCTCAGTTTGCGGTGCTCATGTAGTCTGTTTTAAAGACTCGAGACTGTTCAGCAGCCGCTTGACGTAACCAAAGTTTCGCTTGACGTAACCAAAGTTTTTGTGTCGCAAAACCCTGACAGCCCCCTGATAGCTGTTTGAACCTCAAATATGTCATTTCCCCCTAATTTTGACTCCAGTATCAATTGTCTTGTGTAGTCTGCTGCTGAATAGACCGATTGCCCACGCTTGATGTTTTTGAAAAAAGACGGCACAGAGAACCACATAAATTCACCTTTATCTCGAAAATCTTTAATACTTTAAGCCTCATTCCTCTTCAACGAAATTACATCTTTAAAATACTCAATACTCGTATACAGACTGCTCGCACCATTTATACTGTTCTTTTCTATAGTTCTGCCTCATGCTTTTTTCATTTACGCGCGTCTGCAATTAGTGTAATAGGCTTTGCATTTATTTAGATCTTCCTAGATTTATATTTTAGAACTTGTTCCCCGTATTCTATTCGCCAATTGGAACCACTCCGCAGTTTCATGTCTTGAAGGACAGTCACGATAGTGCAGAAAACAGCAGACAATTATTTCCGAAAGTGAAAAAACTGTTTAATAATGTCGTCAACTTGGACATCCTGTAGCTCGAGGTCGACTGTATTCGACAATTTTCATTCCAGTTCTCAATTCAACACTTAAAAAATGCCAAAAATTCGAAGATGTCAAAAATATTAAAATTGAGAAGTGGAGTATCTTCTCAAGTGTCGAATTAATACCGTATCTGTAGTTCAGTAACAGCTTATAAATTTGTAACTTTTATTTTATTCTAAATCACATTTTATAGACATGGTGAAGGATACAAGGTTATATCAAATTTTGAATTTGAAGAAATCGGCAACATCGGATGAGATTAGGAAAGCTTTTCGCAAAATGGCCCTTCAGTTTCACCCCGATAAAGTATTGAATATTATTTTTACATTTTGGTCATTTAACATGCTCTAAGAATCCGAATGCAGCTGATCAGTTCAAGGACATTAATTATGCGTATGAAATATTGTCAAATCCAGAATCCAAAGCGGCGTACGATAAATTCGGTAAGTTTATAAAATTATACTCCGGTTGGGAAAGTAAATTTTGTGGTCATAAAAATAAGGGGAAAACATAATAATATTTTGTGGATTTTTATAACCGTGGGTGTAGTTAAATAAAGCTATGACGTGTCCCTAGGAGAAAAAAATATGAAGACTGCAAACCAATTGCAAAACAACGGTCAAAAGCGTCCGAAAGGACGGGACGTGGTTCATCAGTTGCGGGTGTCGTTGGAAGAATTGTATAACGGCACGAAGAAGAAACTAGCATTAAATAGAAAAGAGCTTTGCGATGGTTGCCTAGGAAAAGGGGGATCGGTAAGTTTTTATTTTACGTATGTTATATGTGGAATATGTCTTACCTATAATCCTCAATCATCTTTTAAAATCTCACATGATACAGCCACAATGTAACACCCTTGAAAACAAAAACGAAACTATAGGGCTCGTAAACATTAACGTTAATTTTTAATTACTGAGTATAGGCTTGTCAAACGGACATTGCATGGCTGATAAGGTTAAGCTTTATTAACTGATACAAATTTACTGATTAGTTAAAATAAAATTGAACTCGTCCTGTCTCTACTGATTGGGTGATAATTTTAAATCAGATTGGATGTTTCTTATTGGTCGAGGTCAAACCAGTATGTCATAAGGAATGTTTTCTAAAACAACAAAATATAAAAGAAAATTCCTGATTTTTTCTCTTTTTAAAAATGGTGCTTCATTTTTGGGCTATAACTAGGTCACGTGTTAAGAATTCGGGGTCGGTCCTTTGAGAAGAATTGAAGCTGGAGTCATGACGAATCGAATCATATTTTTGTGTGTAAGGCCCAAGGGTCTATGGGAAAATCTATCAAGTACCATTAAAATTTGACATGTTATAGGGCCCGCATACTTAACACGTGAATGAGCACCGGGAGTTGGATAACAACATGCGCAGAATCGACCACGAACCAAGAATCGGAATAAGTGGAACCAAAGTAGTCGAGGTCAACAGAAAGATGCTATAGCTGTGGCATACTCGGTCGTAATCAGAATTAATATAGAGGGCCGAGATACATTCGATCCTATATTTGCAATAAATACGGACACACAAACAAACATAAACGGCACAGCAGTATTAGAACAGAGTATTCGCAACACTCCTGTGCCTGCAATAGACAATAAACGAATAGTAATAAATGACAATAAACGGATGGACAATAAACGAATAGCAATAAGCGACAATAAACCACAATAAACGGATAAATGACAATAAAATAACAAACGGATAGCAATAAACGAAGTTTAATTGGGCCATGGGCCAAAACCATTTACATTGCATCCATATACGATAATGGCATCCGACTCCTAGTGGATTCGGGATCACAACTTTCTATAATCCCTAAGCGGTTATTCCCGCTATCCGTCTTTCAGAACCTCAAAAATTGATATCCAGCTATATAATTCACAGTTGAACGTGTGTAGCGATAGTCACACGCCAATACTGGGATCCAGCAAACTGCTCCGATACGGCAAGTTCACTATAGATACGGACGGCGGCTGATACACATTAGCAGTCACATTGCAGAGGTATGCCCCATACAGGAGGTGGCGCAAATCACCCCAATAATATCAACAAGAAACCAGAAAATAAGACGAATTAGTCTGAGGACTACAACATAGCATGTTATTCCACCTCGCACGGAGAAAGTCCTATCGTTACGAGTCAAACTATCAGATCCTAATGGCGGTTACGCTTCTCGACCATGAATACTAAACAATGATGTCCACATCAACATCGCTACAGGTCATTAAAAATGGCGCTTTTATCTGTGAATTGCTGGAGGTAACTGAGCAGAGTGTGTGTACTGTAGCTCCGATATCTGCTAGTAGCAACAGTATCACTAGTAATAATCATAATCGACTAGAGAAGGTTATGAATGACATGACAATTGATAAAAATGCGCCGGAGTTTTATCAACGACAGTTTAAATATTTGTGGAGAAGTACTTGCTCTTGTTCTCACTCAAAGACGAAGAACTTTCCTTAACGAGGGTAACAAAATTCGAAGTCAATACGGGCAACCATGGACCTGTAGCGGCCTAAGCATACCGAACACCATTCCATTTACGAGCTGAAATGGAGGGGATTCTTAAGAAACATCTGGATCAGGTATCATGAAGGAGATTTCGCCACCATGGTCCGCTCCATCTTTAATGGTAAAGAAAAATGACGGCTCGTACCGATCGGTAGTAGATTATCGCAAGCTCAACGACGTGACGGAGTTTGATTGTTATCCGTCACCTAGGATACGCGATTCACTAAACACACTATCAAAACCGTTATACTTTACGTCGGAGGACCTAATGAGTGGCTTCCACCAAATAGAGTGCAACGAAGATGCAAAAAAAGAAACTGGCCGTAACAGTTATAGCCCAAAAATGGAATTCGTAAAGTACAATTTTTCAAAAAGTGACATAATCACGAATTTTCACTTTTCCATTTTGTTATGTATTCGACTTGAAACAACTGCATAAAAACTAAATTTTATTATGGTCAAAGTCAATTTTGTGTATTTTGACAATGTGAACTACGAGGTCCATAGCCTTAAAACTAATACTCGAAGTAAGTTTTCGATACTTGTTTTGGATGCCCTGGGGTATACCTAATCTAGTACTAATCTAGTACAAAAAATGTCTTTTTCACGTTCTGCCTTTAGGGGGGTTAACTATACGACGTCGCATAATTTTGGATATTCTGATGACAGATTTGGAACCGGAACGAAAAACTCTATAAGGCCATTAAGTCTCGCTACGCTATCGGTTGCTGACGGAAATGTGGGGCAGTATAGACACCCGTGTCTACTAACAAAATTTTACAATCGGATCGAAAAACACAAACTTATACATATATGATTTTAATGATATAATCAATTGTTACAATTTTTATCTTTTTGTTACAATATTTCGCTTTTAATGAAATCTTTTTTACTAAATTTACTCCAGATAACTTAATTTGGAATTTAAATATGTTAAAGCTATTTTATCCAATCAAATTGCTAGAATAGTTACAAGTATTACTTGGCATGGTACTTGCATGGGATTTTCCTTGACGTCATGCAATTGCGAGTTTAACCATGTGCTGCCTATTTGTTTACAAGTGGCTAATTTAGAACACCTTACCATACATAAAATACATGAACGAAATACATGACAGATTAAATTTCAGGGCCAGGAAGTTAAATGCAAAGGTTGTAACGGCAGGGGCGTCTTTATGAAACATGTTCAAACTATGACTGGAATTCAAGTCGCGCACCTCAGCTGCCCTGAATGTCAAGGACAGGCAAAAGTTTACGATATTAAATGCAAAGTCTGCAAAGGATCCCGAGTAAGTCCTAATTTCGAGTTTTCCAACATGTCTTTCGAATATATTCTAGAGCAAGCAGAATAAGAAGATCCTCGAGGTCTATGTAGATAAAGGCATGAAAGAGGGTCAAGTTATTACATTCCATGGCGAAGCCGACCAGGAGTATGGCAAAGAGTCTGGTGATGTTCGCATTGTTAGGGCGTAATTTTGCATAAATGAATTTTTAAAGGCGTTAATGTTAAGGAAGTTTAGTGGGGTTAAATTTGTGGGTTGAAATGTTGAAAATTCAAGTGGATGAGTTCCAAAAAAATTAGCTCAAAATATGCGTTTCATATCCAGAATGTTTTGCACCGGTCATAACGGTCTAGTATATTTTATTTATTTATTATACGGAGCCACTGCCTTAACGCGCCAAGACCACCTTAACGAGCCACTTTTCCTGGTCCCAACTTGCTCCCCTTAACGCGCCGGAGTTTTGTGTTTGAAATTCCATTTTTGGGCTATAACGCATTATGTATTATTATGTATATCAAAGTCATCCATAGAGTATAGTATAGTCATTTATATTTCTCTTTCCTTATTGTGTTCCCAATACAAATTAAAAATTACTGCACTGATCTGTATGAATGACTTTGATATACATTAAAATCTAAAAATATTCTTGATTCAGCCTTATAAGTTACGCTGGTCCCATGTGGTCATATACCGATGGGGGATTGAATCTAGCCGTCTTCTTTCGCAGTTTTCTCGAAAAACAAACACTGTATGGTTTTGAAATTTTGCACGATTAAAGTTTAACATATTGTCGATCTAATTTTATATTTATTTTGAAACTTCAAAACTCTATTATATACAATATAATGTGCCCTTCATCGGTACAAACCTTTTGTGTGGTTGGTCAATTATCTTTTAGTCCGTCTTCCAGTGCTGTAGAGAGAACTTAAATCTTGGAAAATATATGTTTAAGATTTATTTTCTGGGGGATCGGCACCAAAAATACTGACAGTTAATGACAGTTTTTTATAGGGGGCTAATTCCAGTAATATAGTATACTTGTATTTGCGTAAAATTACACCCTGCGGGTAGTCCTGGTTGAAAAAGACCACGATATTTTTAAGCGCAAAGGCTCGGATCTACTAATGCGAAAAAACATTTCGCTTTATGAATCATTATGTGGTGTGGAGAACATGTCCATTAAGACATTAGCAAGGGAGGCCAGATATATCCAAGTATCAACCAAGCCAGGTGAGGTTGTAAAGGATAAGATGTTGTTAAAAGTTCAAAATGAAGGAAAGTTTGACGGAATATTTATCGTAAAGCGTTAAACTAGGGTGACTTGGGAAAATATCTGGGATTTAAAAATTAGTCCCGCTACAAGAGTCTTACTGAAACAAAACGGGCACACAGGTGTCCAGAGCCAACCCCCCCCCTAAACGTTGCACCCCACAGGTTAACGAGACTTAGCTAGTATGATAGAGTTTTGTCTTGCGGTTACGAATCTGTTTTCAGAATGTCCAAAATTATACTCCTTCATACAGTTAGCCCCCTCTAACGATAAAACGTTGTTTCGAGTCGAATTTTTAGTGAAGATACTTTGCGATCTTGACATGTTTTCAAAATCATAGTAAAATCGAAAAGTGAAATGGGCCTTTTTCGGCCCATGTTTTAGCCAATAACGGATCACGTCTTAAAAATTCGGGGTCGGTCCTCTGTGAAGAATTGAAGCTTGAGTCATGACGCGTCGAATAATCCCACTTTCGAGTCAATCCGACATACTTCACGAAATGACAGTTTTGACTGCCACATAACGGGTCCATGACAAAATGTATCAAATACCCTTAAAAGTTTATATGTTATAGAGTTTGGCTTCAAGATCAAAGTCTAGTAATTTTAAAAAAGTGAAATAGGGGTTTTTGGGGGTTAACTGTACGAAGGACTATAATTTTGGACATAGATTCGGAACCGCAAGAAAAAACTATCAGACTAGCTAAGTCTGGTTAACCTCTGGGGTGCAACTTACAAGGGGGGAGACATGTGCGGGCAGTTAGTCTCACATATAGTTACTTACCCAGATTCCCTTTTATAGGATTATCTACCTATACAAATTTTTGACATTTCCGAAATTTACGACATTTTTGAAGTACCGAATTGAGAACAGGGCTATGAAGCTGACCCCTAATTTTCACGACCGAAAATTCACGGCGCTTGTAGTAAGCGGCTCTATGGAACATCCCTGTTAAAGTGCCCCCTGGGTCTAGAGAGCAAGAGATTGGTCAACGAGACTTAGTGGGTCTGCTAGAGTTTTCATTGCGGTTCGGAATCTATTTTCAAAATGCTCCTTCGTACAGTTAACCCCCAAAAACCCTAAAAGGCGAAAAGGCTTTTTTATAAAATCGTTAATTCGCGCCTGGGCCTCCAATAAAGGTATCGGAAACATAGTGCGATTATTTCCTTTAAAGTTATGGACCTCGAAAGTCACATGGCATTTGTTTTGACTCAAATTTTTACTGAGCATACATTAGGACCTTGGCCGGGTTTTTGCAGCAGTGAAAAATTCGTGATTTTGTCAGTTTTTGAAAATTTGTACCTTTTTTGGCTCATTTTTGGCCTATAACTGATCACGTGTTAAGAATTGGGAGTCGGTCCTGTGAGAATAATTGAAGCCGAAGTTATGACGCGTCTAATAAGCTTAATATCAATTGTTTATGCTAAAGTTATGATAATTTAATATTTCACTTTTTAAAATTACCATAACTTGAGCAGAATCAATCCTGCGCACTTTTGGTAATGTAAAAATTTGATCGCGAAATCAAACCCTATAACATATCAAATTTTAAGGGTATTTGATAGATTTTCTCATAGACCCGTTATGTAGATAAGTCAAAAAATGTTTCGGGAAGTATCTCCGATTGTCTAGAAATTGGGCTTATTCGACGCGTCATGACTCTGCATTCAATTCTTCTCAGAGAGGACCGACTCTGCTGCAATATTCTAGCCGCAAAAACCCGGCCAAGGTCCCAAAAATTGAGTCAAAACAAATGCAATTAGGGGTATACTAGGGGGGTCGAAGTCAAGGGTATCGATTTTGGCCATAATCGTTTTCGGCCCATGAGTTAAAATTAACGATTTTATAAAAAAAAGGTCTGTTTGCGTTTTAGCAGTTTCTGGGGAATTTTAAAAATACATTTGGAACCGCAATAAAAAACTCTATCAGACCCACTAAGTCTAGTTAACGGATCTTTTGCTATCTAGACCCGGGGGAGGGGAGGGGCCACTTTAGACAAGGGTGGTAATGATTTTTCCAGATACATGTAAAGGATGCACGTCCAACCAAAAGTTTTAACATGTTAAAAAATTCGAAAATTTCCAAAATGCCAAAAATTTCGAAACTCGTAACGGTTTCTTATAAATAGCGGAAAATGAATTTTCTCATTGCGCCGCTAGTCCGAACTGGGTTCTTGGGCTAAACAAATAATTCTTTAATTACGTACTAGCTAACCATTATAATCCCGTTAGCATATACATATCGATTTTAAAATAGTTAACAATTAAATCCGAAACAAAAATTACCGATTCAAACTATTCGCAAGGATTTCCTCGATACAAAAATCCGTTTGACAAGGGAAATCTGATTATCCAATTTATAATCGAACGTTTAAATGAGGAAAGCTACAATGACTTTTGTCAAAAGGAAAATCTCGAAAAAATAGAAAAGATTCTTGGAGCTCCAGAAAATGACATTGAATACCAAAACTGCGAAGAGCCTGAACTGATAGATTACGTCGAAGAGTTACACAGAACAAATAACACAGATCAACTGGTAATTCATCTTTGGTTTATCATGGGAAATACTTTTCGAAATGAAAACATTTAGTCCTCTATTTTAGGTTGTACGCAGTTGTGTAGAGTCGAATTCTTAGTGACCATCGTGGCATGTTTTCTAAATCGTAATAAAATAGAAAAGTGAGAAAGCCGTGATTTCGCCGCCTGTTGAAAATTTGTAATTCCATTTTTGGGCTATAACTGGGTCACGTGTTAAGAATTCGGGGTCAGTCATTTGAGAATAATTGAAACTTGAGTGATGACGCGTCGAATAAGCCCACTTTCGATCCAATCGGACTCGAAACGCTTGAGCAAAATGTGGAGAGAATTGTACCTATCCCTCGTAACGTTAAAAATGGAATACATTTTTGTTCGCGTGCCCTCGACCTCGTGTCATTCTCGGACTAACTCAGTTTTTTACTCTGGGTATTTTCCGCTGGTATTTAGTTCATAAATCATTCTTTCTTAAATCATTGCCGCAAGAGGGAGCTTTATGAACAAGCCTCGCTTCCATTGCGTTAACGTGTTTTGACGGGTCATCAACTACCAACTGATTGGTTAAAAATATTATTACATCATCGATCGAGTCCGAATAGAAATAAATACGATTGAGCCCCTTGGACTCG
>SCLF01722289.1:0-13897 GCA_004367975.1 Mesochordaeus erythrocephalus | reverse complement strand
TTCATTTAAAATAAGAAGGAAACCGATCTCAGCATTTAATTCGTATTGTAATTATTTCTCTAACGCTTAAAGGAAGATGATGATAATGTTTTGGTATTATCCCCCTGTCAATTACATCACCTTTGAAACCATAATCGGAACGGGATCGCACCGAAAGTAGATAAAATTGTGTAATTTACACCAAAGGTGGTGCCTTACTATCCAGGCTTTATAAACTTCACCAACGGTTTGATGTTGAATAAAATCTCTTGTAAACTATGGTTTCAACGCATATTCATCCTTGGCGTTGTTGACAACAGCACATGTTATGTTATGTTATGTTAGCTTTTATTGCGTACTCGTGCGATACAGTTCAACAGTTGTAAATATAAATAATTTTCTATTTGTGTATACTGGTTCTATTTGTGGAGTCTGTTTTATATTCGATCTGTAAAGCAGGACGACTTTTAATTGTAGCAATTCTCAATTTCCTTATCATCAGGGTTATGATGCATGCAACATCTAAAGTAGGAATAATTAATATCAAGATTGGTTAACCTTACATAACTGATTATCCCCTAATGGAAGTAGCAATCACTTCCCGGGATATTTTCACAAAATATATTTTATTACTTTTTTTGAAAATTAACCCCTACTTCTAATAATAATATGAAAACTTTTAATAATAATAAAATAAATAATAACTAATAAAAAAATAAAAACTAAGAAAAACTAGA
Organism: Mesochordaeus erythrocephalus; assembly: GCA_004367975.1. Classification (NCBI taxonomy): domain Eukaryota; kingdom Metazoa; phylum Chordata; class Appendicularia; order Copelata; family Oikopleuridae; genus Mesochordaeus; species Mesochordaeus erythrocephalus. Next base: position 13,181 of record SCLF01722289.1, on the reverse strand, counting down.
ATAGGTTAAATACTTGTTTTACGAACCGCCTGTTCATAACTGTATTAACTCTATTACTAGTGTATGTGTGTATATGGAGAATACGGAACCTTCCTAGTTGAGAAAGAATGTAATATATGGTAAGTCATTCCCTTCATAGTTCTTAATACGTTTATAAGTACATATATAAGTACATAACCACTTAATCTAACATTCATGGTCCAAAAAATTGAACCCGCCTCTATTTTATGTGTATTTTAATAGAATAGATATCAAATCTCACTATCAATTTAACCCTATGGCTATGTCCCTATCAGAGTTCACATTTCCAATTGGACAATTTGAATTAATTAAAAGTCACATTCAAATCAAAATATACAAATATAGGTTAGTGTGTGTGCCAGAGACAACTTGATTTGAGAACGAGAAATAAAATATCTTAGCTCCGGAGAAAAAAACATATTATCTGCGGCTATTCTTACGTATTATTTACATATATGAGCTTGACTATCATTTAGTAATTATACCCGTGTTTTTATTTTAACCCTTCTATTATAATTAAGTTATTTATATTTATTTATTTGGAATGAAACGTATGCGGCGACCGTCCGAATTAAGCAAGACTTATTATGAACCGGGTGTCGTGGATTCAGACTTCGAGTCTCCTCTATCCGCCGAATTAGAACCAAAAGGTAACCTGTCCGAAGATGTTACTGATATCAGTGGTATATTTTTCTATACAATTTCTAGTTAACAAAACTGTTGGTGCGTCTCCTACTCTTATTGGAATATCTACTACAACTATCGACCGTCCTCTGTCCCCTAGTCCTATGCCCGCACCCAATTGGACCTCTCCTATATTTCCACGTACCACCAGAAATTCTAAGTCCTCCAAGGTCTTAGCAATACCTTCTACTCCCGATCCACTCTTCCTCTTGGGCAGTCTCCTGATGTATTTACATATTCTTCCTTACCTTTTATCCTATATAAAAATTAACCTAATTGTAGAAATCCCCTAGAAGTGTTAGATTTTACACTATTTATTAACGTGAGCTTTCCAATATTTGTCCAAATCAAGCTCCAACTCTACCTCTAACTTCCTACTATACTGACGTCTCCGGACATCTCCCATCATCTATTTCCCTTAATAACGAATGATTTATTAATTCGCACATTCAGAACCTCCATCATGTTTATAATATAAATATGACTATTTAACGTTAATTTGCTAAACCTACCACGACCTTTTCTATTCAATGTAAATTAAATTATTCATTTGGATTAAGAAAAATTCAAAATGTCTCTTCCATTCTTTATGAAAGGGGTGAATTCATTAGTTATAATACACCAACCTTTCTATTGTCCCCTAGTATTTTACAATTCAAGACATTCCATTAATTTTATTATTTCAGAATATTTTTCTCCGGTTACAGTTCGTAAAATTTAGAAAACTTGACCCGCTATATTTCATCTTCTAATTATAATACGTATTTTTATTCTTATTTTGTGAATATTCTAAGTCTGAAGACTTTTCTCTATTTTAATTTCATCGATATTTTAATGCTAATTCGGACATTGGACTAAGATTCGTCATTATCAGACAGCTTTTAACACTTCCTTCAACATTCTACCTAATCCTACCTTAGCCCCTTACTTATCATCCCTCTCACCACCGTTTACCTCTTACATTATTGTTTTATTTCCCTAATTATTCCCTTAAGATGGTGCCCTTGACAGATACAACAATTTGATTTTTTTCAACAAAACGATCAAATACAACGGGCATCATCACCTTACGATCACCACTTATCGAGCAAATTCCAATGGAAGGTTAGTGTTGGTCCTATTATACTACGGATACTCCAATTTTGCCAGCCGATATGAAATCAATATTTTGGATTTCAAACCTTGGGCCAGTCGAATGCTGGAATGTATCCATGTGTTTTATGGTTCAATAAATTGGAGAAAAATGTTGGCTGACTGGGCCTCAGGCGCCACGGAACTAAATGATGAACTGACAATTGGAGCTTGTGTAGTCGAATACGCTACGTATCAAACTGAGTTAACACTTTCACTCCACTCACAGTAAGTAACAGTCTATATGTCCTATTATATTTTGTACCTTATCTACTTCTAATTTGTCCTAAATCCTACTATGTCACATTGTTAATCAATATTATAAACCTCCTACGTCCTATTCTAATTATATTCATATTTGTATCTTATTATGTTATAATTAAACCTGTAGTTTATTGATTATTATTCGAGTATTAATGTCCGTGATAAAAAGTTCCGATACTAATGCGATTCTACAATGATGATCTCCTTAAAAATAGTCTTTCTGAAAATGGCGTTTCACTTCATCCTATCCCTCTTAACACCCCTCCTTATAATCTTCATGACAAAGAACTAAAACTAGAACAAAAAAACAAATCAAATCGCGAACCACCCAAAGTATTATCCTAGAGCCACTACCATACCTCCCCAAAACATGAACATCACATGAATAATGGATTCTACTCTGTGCAATTAATGAAATAGTGTTGTTATTTTTCTAAATTTTAGCTTTATGAGTCAAATATCCGGAATCTAAAAAACGTCTTATTTTTGGTTAAATGCCATATAACGCTCAAAAAATTCTATGAATATTATATTTATATTAGTCCTCTCAATGATAATTTTCCGACTTTTTTTAGAAATATTGAAATATATGAATATAGATTTTGAATAGATTATCTTTTTGTACTACCACCTTTCAACCCTCAATGAAAAAAAAACACCAAAAACTTGCTCAGTTTATCAAAAAAGGTTAGAAACTCCACTTTTATCTAATTTACCAAATTAACCCTCCACCCCTCAGATTTAGTACTCATTCATTTTTCATTTTGATCATATTTCTAACTAAATTGTCTTTTTAGACGTAATAACGGATCCCATCTCTCCCGGTTATGGCATGAATTCCTCGACCCTGTTGGCACCACAAAATGTTGTCGTATTCCCGCCTGCTGCGCCAACCTGATCAAGTTCAAGTCCGCCCTCAATGCTTTACGATTATTGACCAAGTTGGATAATTTATCTACTACGGGATTTATTCTTCCTCGTAAAATTGGAGATATAGGCCATTTATTAGACCTAGCCGACAATATGATGGCATTGTATATCATAACTCCCGAGGGGAACCACGACTTTGGACCTCAAAAATATCGTGTAAGACCGGGATTTGAAGCAGACATATCTGCGTTCGGGTTAACATGCATCGATGGGAAATTTTTATCCGTCACTTTAGACCATTTAAAAAAGACTTTACGCGTAAAATAGGAAATTTCCCAATAATTAAACAAAACTAACCTATGTATTTTCCATATGGCTCCGGGCCCCCGCATCATTACCATGGTCCCCCTCCATGTTTCACAAATTAATTAAATCATTTAGTCCTATTTTTATTCTATTTCGTATTATTTTTCTAGTATTTTTTATTAAATATACGTTAATAAATAATTTTTCTAATAGATTCTCTATAGTGTATGATTATTGATGACCTTAAGTCTATAATATATTAGTATTAATATTATATTATATATTTAACCTTTATATATGGCCTATCTCATTTTTATTTATTTGAATATCCTATATCCTATTGTGTTTTTCCCAAAATTTTAAACTTAGAATTATAAAAATAGAATTGACTACGGAGGGGGAAACCAACGCATCCTGCATGGTGTCCAATCCTATATCCTTTATCTCAAGCGTCTATTAATATTTGATTACTCCTTTACAAAGTTTTCACCGAAAAATTAGAACAAAAAAAAACTAGAACAAAATAGACAAAAAAATACAGAACACCAGTACATTGTGATGCCCTATTCATCGTACTAAAACTAACAAAAAAAACCGGCACTTCTATCCGATATTCCAATCCAAACGTAATAAATGCCATCTCCCTCACTGGAGCCAACCCCCAACTATTGTTTGGTTCCCCAACTTCACTCTCTATAGTGACTCACACTGCCTATCTTCACTTCAGTATTCTATTAGAACTGCCTTCTCATAACAGATATCTACAGAATTTCTTCACCCCACTGTGCCCACAATAAAAGTTATTTTCAAACAAAAAGCTGTTGTCAATACAATCATTTTACTTTATTATACTTATTGGAGTACCTTTCTAATTTATTTGGCTTTTAGTAGTAAAATATACGTAGCAGTAATTGTATCATTTCAAACAGGTGCATGTATTTTTCAACGTCTGTACAATTCACTCATGCGAGTGTATAAATTTTTCATTATTTTAACCGAGCAAATTCCGACATTGAATTACATTTCAATCTCTGTATAAAGACAGTATAAAATAGTTACGTATCTGATGCACCCCCTGCTCAGCATAGTTGTGAAATAGAAAAATATATCATTAGTAAAAAATAAATGAGTTTGTTAGTAGAAAAAGTAATATGTGTGCTCAGGGTGTTAGTCGCGGTCTGTGAATAGATTATCCCTGGAGGGAGGCTTCAGCATAACATAAATATTATCCCAAATGCATCCAGTAAATCCCTATATACCCTTCCCTACACCACTATTACTTCCATGTGCAGAACAATCCAGCGCGACGAGCAACAGGCCCCCACGAAAACCATCCCAGCGCGCCCGCATGCCTACCTTCCAACAATGCGTACAGTATTATAGTATCATTCCCTATTAGGGTGAACTCTAATCTTATGTTAAGTTATTTATTAAACATCAGCCAAATAAAGACTCTGCACCAAAATTATTGTGCGTCATCCCCAACACTCACGTTAACCCGATTTTATGGCAGACCAGCTCCGGAAACGAATATTTATTTATCCTTCAGGGCCATTAGTCATAATTTGTTTATAATTACTGGTTAATGACCTAACTGCACGCACCACACAGAGCTCATCCGCATGCCCGGACGCGCACCGGCCAGCCCGCCAGGGCAACCCGCCCCCCGCGCATAAACTATCCATTTTAGAATTTTAAGGACTATAATAGTAACGATTAGAAAACCTACGTCCCACGAATGCATGTGTCGACTAAAGCCTTGCCCCCCCATTTCTATATCCACTCACAGTACCGAGTGTACATCTTAAAGTCCATAATGTTAATGTTAATGTGGCAAATTCTCCCCATTGGTAGCATAAGGGTAGCAGGTAACTAACATACGATGTAGTTATACATTTCCATATCTGTGAAAGATTCCAGTCTTCTAATTTTCTGATATCGATTTGCCAGTTTAATCTAAATTAACTCCAATAATTAGTATAATACAAATATCCATTAGAAACCGCTTAATGCTTGATTAAATCTAAGTCCTAATATTTTTAATGTTTTATCGTGAGTAATCTCCCCCAAGGTTGTCCTTAACGTTGTAGGGAACTGTGCCACCTGTTTATTTCTTCCAATTATCATAATTTTGGTTTTGTTTTTATTAATTAAGAATCCACAGTTCGTCATAAACTCTGTAGTTTTTACTAATAATGCGTTTATTTTCTCTAACGCCTTTTCATAGGTCGTACTCCATATTGCCACAATGCTATCATCTGCATAGCATTGAGCCAGTAGTCCTTCTGATGCTGTATTCTCTTCCGGGTTGGGGATTGCGTATTTAATGAATCCATTAATTGCCAGATTAAAAATTAATGGTGACGTAGGTTCCCCCTGTACTACTCCTACCCTAGGGATATCAAATTTCTTAGAGTATTTACCACCGCTCACCATATAACCACTGCGTTGTCTTAACATTGACCCAAAAAATGTCATTGTGTGACCCTGGACTAGTTTGTTGAGAAGTTTTCTAATTATATTCACGTTTACGCAGAAGAAAGCTGAGCTTAAATCAATGGCTACTACCATTGCAAATGATTTATTATCAATTCTGGCCAATTTATTAACCAATGTTGCCGTGGCCATATCGCATCCTGAATATTTTCTAAATCCAAATTGTAATTTGTCGAATATTTTATTGTTCTCACAGAATTTTTGCAGGCTTGAAGCAACAATCTTCATCATTAGTTGTTGTTCTGGACATCCTATTGATAAAAATATTCTATTTTTTATATTATTTATATTACCTTGCTTCAGGATAGCTACAAATTTTGTTTCTAAAAAGCGGTCAGGGAACTTAGACTTTTTTAAGTATCTACTAATTGCTTTAAATATAAGTTCTTTGAATTCTATTGGTAGTGCATTAAATACTTCTCCATTTGAGCTACATTTTAGACCTCTTGTTCTTGGACGGAGTGATTATAAACACTGTGTAAATGATTTCCCAAATCTATCATGCGAGTCCCACTTTATAGTATCTTTTTCAAAACTAAATTTTTGGCCTTCTGGTATATCTGGGATGTATTCTGTGACATCAAAGGTTGGAATATAGTTTTCTGTAAGAGATATTATATTCATATATACCTCTTTTAATTCCTCTAGTAGTAAATCCACTTTATATTGTTCTGTTTTATTAGCATTAATTCGGTCTTTGGGGTTGAGTTTCCTATTTAGTTTAAAGAAATCAATATCATTAAAAAATTCTGATGTTGTACCGTATGTAAAATGCATTCTCCTGTCCCGTTGCAGCTGGCTCTTAGCAATTCTTTTAATATTTTAAATTTTATCATCTAATATTCCAATATTATATTTATCTCTATAATTATCCCCAAGCGAATTTCTTGTACGATATAACCCATATATAATGTTACTATATTGACGGCTTTCTGCAGATCTAATAGGAGGATTGCTATAAATTGGTACTCTGTTTCTATTTACTGGTTGCATAACCTCCGCCAGATTGTGTATAAATTCGAATAAGTATTCTGAGCTGTGTACCATTTTAAATATAATCCTATGTCCATTAACTACATTCCCTCGTGGTTCATCTAAATCGTCTGTAAGACCTATAATGTCCAATTTATATTGTATATCAAGTTTATCCTTAAGACTAGGTAGCAGAGCATATGCGCATTTTCTTAATAAATATTTATCCAATGGTGGACGTTTTTCTAAATCAAGGTATCCTATAATTCCTGACATTATTTTATTGCATGTTAATTTTATTATATCATGCCCATCATTTCCTGCTTCTATGTTACCGGAGAATTGAGTTTTAATTACTTCTATCTCTTTGTATATCACTATATCAATTGTGGAACTAGCCATTTTGTTTCGCCTACAAATTTTATGAAAGGTTGGACAATCAATAGCATTTTTATAGTCTTTGATATTGCCACGGATTTCTGGGATGAAACTTTTTTCATATATATTCCTAGCTCTACGAATATTGCCGTTTAAATCTCCGGCGAGTATTGCTGCTACCTTCTTTTGAATAGCAACTGCTTTATCAAAATTCTGAATAAAAAAGCATTCCCCTCCAATACCTTCCCACTTTTTTTATTTATTTATTGGTCTATAAAAAACGGCTAAGGTTAGAGTAGATTTTTCTATTTTTATCATTATCATTGTAAAGGGAGGAGGTATACTTATTTGTTCAATACAGCTACTTAAATGAGTTTTATACATAATCATACTTAGCACAATGTCCGAATCGCCTACTTTTACCGGAGCATGACTAACATATCTGTAGCCTAATGGAATGATTCTATTATTATCCAGTTCCGATTTTTTGTATCTAATTCTGACAGCAAAAAAATATGAACATCATTAAATCTGCAAACAAGTTTTTGTAGTTTAGAATGTATCGGTCTATTGAGGTTCACATATACGATTTTAAGTTGTACTGTTAAATCTCCCTTAATTTTTCGTTCTATGTACTGGGCTTTTGGAATCCTAATTCTATCATTACCAACTATTACATAGGCATCATTTAAGCAAGGTATCATATCCGACTGTAGTATCGCTCTCTTAGAGAATTTATATTCCAGGTTTGGGATTACCGGTAGAGGAGCTATATAATCCTTAATAATTTGTCCCATGTCTTTAAAATCATTATCAATCTCATAGTCATCGAAAAAAGGGAATTCTGCTAATATAGATTTACCGATCATATATGATTTAGGATCAAATTCGATTGTAATGTCTGCCGTGTTATTAGGACATGACATGGATTCTAAAACTTTAGGAGATAAGATTTGATGTGATAACGTTTGGTGTATTTCATTGTCATATAGGAAATCGATATTCCCTAATGGCGGAATATTATCCTCTAGAACCCCCAAACCTTTAGAATAAATACCATTGCTGACGGCTGAGTGATTAGAAATATGTGATCGATTCTCATTCCATGTGGGAGATAGGCAGGGAGGCACTCTGTATGTGGGAATTGGGCTCATGGGCATCTGACTCAGAAGCTGTATGTGTGTGTTGTGCTGTAGATTTTCCATTGTCGATTCCTGGGACCGCAACAGTACTATTGTCTTGGGTATCGGGTTCAATTGAGCATTCTTTTGTAAGCTTTGTCTGTTATCCCACGGATTATTCATATAGTCATTGTTTAAAATATCTATTAATTTTAGACGTACTATTTTCATACAGTTGATTTCTAAATCTATGGATAGTTTCTCCGCTAGCTTCAGTAATATCGATTCTACCAAAAAAAACAAGTCCATGCTAATTGGTGGGCAGCTCATTTTAAAACTATCAATGTCTTTAATAATGTTCTTTAAAAATGATTTATTCAAAAAGTTTTTTGCCGGGTTTTTTAATTTTTCAATCAGAAATAATGACTCATCAATATGGGCTAAACTATCTTTTTTCGGTGAAACATCAATAATACATCGTAAGATATATATTAAATGTCGTGTTAAAATTGCGTTCCACGCGAACCATTTATCACGAGAAAGTTTAGAATTCAATTTTAATCTTTTATGTCCATGTATATTATTTTTATAAATCTTGCCTCCGTCGCCTGGCTTCCATGAAAAACTATCTATTATCAAAGATTGATTTCTATTTTTTCGTTCAAATTGATAACTCTAGGTAGGTTAGTATTAGTAATAGTAGTAGCCTCAATTAATGCCCATAAAATGTTTTCGTTCACTGAGTATTTTTTATTTCTATTAGCTCTAATAGGGTAATTAGTACTTATTGGTTGAATCTCCAAATTATAATCTAAATGTGAGGTGGCTAAACTGTCTTCTGAGATATCCAACCCAGATGTTGCCTCATCGCCCCCCAGGTCCACTGTCATTCTGTTTAATTCTAGATGTACATGCGCGTCGTTCGCGGTGGTCACCTTGTTTATGGTATTCATTGCCTCACTTATTGGTAAATCTTTTCTCGGGGTATCAAAATTATAACTATCTGAGCTATTAGATGGACTTTCAAAAGTAGAACCAAGAACTTCATCCTCATTGCTAATACCGTCCAAAGCAAAATTCAATGGTGAATACGGTGATAACACTACTTCTTCATAAAGGGTATCCTTAACAATATTCCTACCCGTAAAATTATTACATTTATTAGTGCATGTTAAATTATTATCCGTGATAACATTGAAATCCTTGTTTCCGATGTCCGCAATACAAGTTTCAGTGTTCAATTCTGTGAAAATTGTTGGTACATAGGTGTTAAATGAATCATCTAATATTGCATTACGTTCAACGGTATTAGGGTTATTATTTAATTCCAACTGGGCATTTTCTATTAATGAATAAGTAGATGTAGATTGTGTAGATAATGTAGATAATGACATTGTCGGCTTCGGTGGACGTTTTCCTCTATGTCCTTTTAGCACATCCCACGCCGCTATAATTTCCTCTGGTGTAACTATGCCTCCTTCTAGCATAAGAGCCGCAGCCTTGATCCGATTGCCTTTATCTGTGTAATAATCATTTCCCATCATAGAAATCTGTTTTGTGTGTAATTCTACTGTTAAGCGTAGTTCATCTATTTCAAATTTATCCTCCATATTCACCATATGCTGGAAATCCTTCTCTCGACAAAACATCATTCCCAAATCACGTGCTGTTTCAGATAAAGTCAAATCCAGGCATCGTATCAAATCAATCGCCTCTAAATTAATGCGACCTATTGCCCTACTGTATAAATATGCTTTTCTTTGTTCGGATATAGTCTGCGGACGTACGATACGGAAGGCCGTTAAGGCATTTTTAAGGGTCTCAGATTCACAGATGTATTTTATTTGTTCCACATTTGAATGTTTGAACCATAATGCAAATCCTAATAACTGCTCGAACCTGGGTTGCAACAATGCTAATCTATTATTGGACTTATATATAGCTTTTGACATATTGAAAGCCGATCTCATATTCCAATTGACGCGTTTAAGTAGAATTTGATGATTCGGGTTAGCTTTTTTCTTCAGTAGTTCTGCATTCCACAATCTATCGTGCATAGTTTGCTCCTCCTTCGACTTTTGAAAATCGGGCGTACGAGTAAAAACAAGTGGCCTACCGGTTACATTAAGTAACAATACTCTACGGTCTCTATATGCGGTTAACCAGACATTCCAAACATCATCTCCAGGTTTCAGCCATGTATTAGACGCTTTGTAAGCATGTAGGACACCATTCGGATGGCAGAGCATCAGATACATCAGTACTTTTCCGTAATTTTTTCCCTTGATCTTACTTTCTGCTCTAATTAATGCGTAGGCTTTGATTCTATATTGTGATGCAATTTTACCAAATACTCGTGGAAGAAACCCTCTGGACAAGTAAACATGCTACTACAATAAATACTTTGACCGAAAGCAAACCAAAACGACCAAGTAACTAAATTTTCGTGCAAAAAATATGTAATTACTACAACATCCTTTAATCTAAAAAAATTAACTTCTAATGGGATATTAGTTTGGTCCCAAAAACTTGGTAAACTACCAGTTCTAATTGTATAGTCATTATTTTCATATAAACTGTAAACTGCCAATTTCTTATTAATTTGATATTTGTCATTATTATGATTAAAAATGACTGTTAAAAAGGAATCTGTAAGATCATAAGGATGCTCATTATTCCTATCCTCCATTAAGTAGTCATGTCTAGATGTCCACGGGTTAACCGTACTGAACTGAATGCTAATCTTGAAGTCTTTATCCGGTGCGTCATCTATTATCTCCTCAGTACGATGTCCAACAAATGCCCCCGAATGATGTCCCCCCGTCCACATTCGCTGTCCCCGTCCCCTTGACCTTTGGATGAAGGTATTCGATGCACGATATCTGTGAGGAAATGCCGAACCACGATTGTGTTGCATCGAATTGGTTTCATTTGTTCTAATATCAGTATATTGCATTCGTGAGCCTCTAGGCCCCCCTGGATAACCCACGGAATCTTGGTCGTGTATAACCTCTATATCTAGTGGTCGTCTCATGATGAAATTTCTCCTTATGAACATTGTGGTGTGGCGACGCAGATGATTCGCCTCGTTCATTATAAGTGACAGATTTAGTTGGGTAATATATAGGGGATTGAATATTGGCTTTTTTCCGTGATGAATTATTGTCGTCCGCAATTTTCCGTTTCCGTGATGGTGTTTGGATATCTTCATAGCCAGGCCCAAAATCCGAAGCAACAAGTTCTCTATTTAGTACCGAATGTTCAGTGACTATCTCCACGTTTCCTCTAATTGGTGAACTCAGCTCTTCTACTTCATTTTCATTCTATCCGGAATACTTTAATTCAGTGAATATGTCCTCCGCGCTCATAGTCTAAAATTAAACAAGTTTACGGGTGAATCATATCCTTTTATCGATATTCAAAATTGTTTAAGTTATTCTATGTAAAGAAATTCCAATTATACGGGTCATTAAACATGATTTCTATTTCGCATCATAAGTTTAAATGATACATTAAAATACGGCAAAACGCCCATTTAGCCCTTTATTTTAATAATCAATATGAGAGTATGACAACATTATCTATCATATTACTCAGCGAACTGCTCGAAATCTATAACCATATCATATGAACTCATCTGTAAAATTCTAAGCAGCATATAAAGAAAATATGTCATTTTATACAGTCAAAACCACTGCTTGTAAGCTGATGTCTCGATATAATTTGTTTCATTTTTTGATAATATTAAAGTAAAAGTTTGTTCCAATATAGCTGACTCAATTTGAACCGGTATTCGTTACATACAAAATTAGGTGCAGTAAAAATGATATTTAATTGTTCAGTAACATAAAATCAGATTCCACTATTATCCAAATATAGCTAACACACCTCTTGGCTCGACAAATCGTACTGCACCACAAATTTACACTAGAAACTGTATGCGCAATCAGAAGTTACCAGCCTGTTTTTGTTCCTATCTTAATACAAATTTATCCTAAATATCTGCATGGATTAATATTAATATTATTCCTTATAACCAACCGATCACATCACCATTATTCCCGTATGAAAATCGATATCAACCTATCCCGAGCACACCACGGTCCCCAACGTACAATGAGAAGAAACGGGATGTTAAATTATCCCTAGCTTTTTGTGTATTAGGGAGAACTCCCGGCTAATATTTTCCCACCAGCATCTTAGCTCCGGATGTTAAATTATCCCTAGCTTTTTGTGTATTAGGGAGAACTCCCGGCTAATATTTTCCCACCAGCATCTTAGCTCCGATTACTAACATGGAGAGACCACCACTTTACTTATTACACTTATCTGTTAGTTTGTAACAGTTTTTCCAGCGAAGCCATAAGTTTTTCGTCTTTTATTCTGTTTGCATTTCCTCATCTTTTATTATCCTCAGCAATGGATAGATTGATATTAATATTAATCTAATATTCAAGTTTAATAATTAAATTAATATAAAGTACTAATATCTACTTATTAGCGTCTTTCTTCATTAAGTGGTTATGTATTATTCTAAATATTTTAAATTATAAATTACCGATTTACATTCTCTCTCCAAAGGTTTGTCTCCTGTTCCAGGGTTTCTAAAATTGGTACTTCTGTTAGACTCCCTACCACTTCTCAGGAGTAATACTGTGAACCTTGGTGATAGTTTTATCTCCAGTGAACTCAGCTTGAGTCGACATTTGTTCGTTAATTAACTAAAAAATTAAAATTTAAAAAAAACGTCCGCACGCCACTGCGACTAAATCTCGACTAAATTATTTAAGTATGTCTCATGCACCTTTTTGGATGCTTATGACCAGTGATATTAGCCCAATTAATTGAATCTCCAGAATTCAAATATTTGTTTTGTTAAAAACGACAAGGGTGAATATGCCTTCAAATCAGACATTTTGCATTGGTTCTATTCGAAAT
>SCLF01722178.1:0-13899 GCA_004367975.1 Mesochordaeus erythrocephalus | reverse complement strand
AGCTGTCACTTCCGGTGGTACTTCCGGTCTAAAATAGTTCCAAAAGATCCGGGGTCGTCGATTATGGGGGGTCCTGGGGGCAAATTCACCACTCTAACAAAAGTTATGGCCGAAATAAAAGTCGAAAGTGCCGAGCGGCACAGATTGCAGCGTACGGGTTAAGCTTTTGGATTAAAATTTTAAAATCTGTTGGCTTCTAGCCAAATTAGATTGGACTTCAGGAATCACCCGGTAGCATCGGCATTCTAAATGCAGAAAACACTGATCAAAAATTTTGTACCAGTGAAAATTTCTCACTCCGCCTCATTATCTTCCTCTGATTCGTCGTCAATCAACAGCAATAACGTTGTTAAAGTCAGAGCAAAGGTTAGATTAAATTTAGTCTGCTTTCTCAGAAACGAACACGTTCAGACACCGTTAGATATCAAACCTGCTAAACCTGTCCCAACAGTAATAGACCCCGATGATTGGACGGAAAAGAGCCAGAATCCAACGACCGAACAGAAAGGTACATATTGCATTAATGGTAGACTGTTCGTGGCTAACGGTTAACCGGAAATGTAGATACGAAAACGTTATCTACATTTAGAATATTAACTCGTTTTAATATATTGCTCACCACACTAGTTGAAAAATATCGAAGAATTAGGTACCCAAACAAAATACCTGAACGCTATGATTTGAATTCTAATGAACTTTGGTTTATAAGACTGTTACTTGAATTGTACGTTCTCTGTGAGACTGACGCAGATTAGGTCAGACTCCGCCTATGAGACCCGTTCCTCTCGTTATAAATGCGACTATACGTGTTCTTAGAGGTCGTGTCCTGAGCCAGCCCAAGCTAGTTCAAAATATGTGGCCCTGCTCCTTAACTACTTGACCCATGATCTTACTAAACATGAATGTTCATCCAGTAGAAACCACTCAAATGATTTAATATTTACTCATGTAAAATTTCAAAATATATAATGTAGGGTTTTTAGTGAAAATCAAAACACAGAACCCGTTCGTCATTTCAGTCGGGTGGTATCTATAGGAAACCTTGAAATGGTATCTATCGGTTAAGGAAGTACATACTGACATGATGTTTTCGTCTGTTTCATATTTCCAAAAATTGTCATAAACGGCAGGTAAGTGTGAGTTAAAACTAAGGCTGTGCCTGTAAGACCAGGTAAATAGTTACAGTTGCAAGTTGGGGGTTGTTTAGCAAGTTCCTTCTCTCAATAAGCGTATACGGAAGGTTATTACGCTTATAACAACTTATAAAGTTTGACTGCTAATAAACTCTAACGTGATTTATTAAGATAGTTTTTTTCTACAAGTCATTTTCGAATTCGCTTGAAAAGGCCTTTAGATCACCAAAAGTGGTATCCAACTAATCGCATCCATTTTGTGCAAATATTAATTACGATGGGTCTAAGGGAATCCCTGGTTTACCGGTAGGAGTGCAAAAGACAAACACGATTTCAAATATGTTTATTTTGTGGATGAAAGTTTTCGGCGTATTGATATTAAACGGCACATTCTTGTATCATTCTAGTATTCTTCCTATTCATTCGTGTATCATTCTTGTAATATACACTCCAGCTTCTATGGAATAGTATATGTCTGGCAATCGTCATATCCAGATGGCCTCTTTGTTATACACTATTACAAATATGATTATTCTGTGGATGAATTTTTTCGGCGGCATTGACATTAAATGGTCTCCGAGATTAAGTGTAATTTGTTATGTTTGTTGTATTTTTCTCTCCAGTAAGCCTTAAACACGCATATGACATTACCTGTACGAGACGCGGGATGATCAGACATGTTTCGGCTGTACGAATATTGTAAATAGTATTAAGTGACAACCGTGTCTACTATCGCTAGTAACCAAAGTAAGTTGACCAAATCTAAAACAGAATGTATATCAATGACTTATCTACTATTGCGAAGTAACAAGAGACGTTTAATAAATTTCTGTTTACCTTAAAGTAACGCGCAAATCCTTTAAGTCGGGTTTACAAAATATGCATTCAAATAGGTCCCATACTATATAAGTGTGGCCGATAGAGGACCAGTCAGAGCTGTTCAGTCAAGATTTCCTTGGTGTTATTCCACGTTCATAATCATCTAGAGATTGTTCCGATTTCTGTTCTAATTTGTGTTCCAAAAGCTTTTGCACTTTTAGTAATAATTTTCAGACCAAGATTGCATGTATTGGTGAAGCTTACGCTTTAATTCATGGTTATCTTGCACATTCCCTACAACCTGTAAAATTTTCTTATCGACATATTGTATCTCGTATTTTTTAATAGTTACATATTTATGTTCAATAAGAAGCCTACAGGTACTTAAGGAATGACATATTAAAAAATTCATTATTTCACCCGAAGTGAAGCTAAAAATGAAAATACGGTCATAGTTAAGTGAAAAGATAAACGGTAATTATTCACACAAATAGTACGCTAGTGTAGACGTGCGAATAATTTTCATCGAAAACGGTTAGAATTCACTAGTAATGACTACACACTACTTGAAATGCAAGTTGAACAACAAAATCGATTGAAAAGTGTGTATATTCAACGCATTTATATCCTTATTTAAATGAAGTATATATCCAAACAAACAATGTATTTAGTTCTGGAGGTTGATATAATTAGCTTATCTTGTATCATCAATTTTGGTTAAATAGTTGAATGGAAATATGTGCACGGATATTTTTTGACATATATCTATAATACCATACATTTTGTTATTTACATAATACGAAGGGAGTGGTCCTCTCGATAACCACATATCAACATTTATCAAGGTTTATTAGGCAGATACATTTGCATTTTTGACTACTTGTTAATAAAATATCAGTTTCACTTTTAACCGTGGCCAAATTGTTTGTTGGACAGTATTTAGGGTTATATTGTGCTTTGAGCAAGCAACAAATCGCGTTTGATAATATTAAGGTGCAATCATCAGTTTGACCGACAGTATTTTGGTTATACGGCACAAATTCCTATTTAGTGGTACCCTGTGTTTTGCATACTTAACATATTGTAGAACCCATCTGGCTAATATTAGAATAATTTAAGTGATGCATTATATTGTCTGATCATCCGTTATGGGTTCTATAGATTTCTGGTCATTGTTCATATTTAAAATGGGTTTCGGCAATTCACCGTACTTCCCTGTAATTCACTGTGGTCACCATAATTCACTTTGCTGGAAATTAATTGTTATGACTGATGGCAATGATTTTGGTTGGTATTATATGTATTATCTTTCTTTAAAACCTACAGTCTGATGCTGGTCTCTTTCAGTTTTTCGTGTAAGCTTCAGCGTTCCAAGATTTAGCGGCCCCTTTGTCGAAGAGCCATGTGACGTTCTTTGTTCTCATCGAATGATTTTCAATACTGTAGTGCTTGAAATATCTCACCAACGATATGCTACATTCTTATAAATTACTGAATTGTGTGTGTCAGTTTGAGTCTCCTTTAGCTGGGTCACCTTAACTTAACCGAAGTTCAAAATCGTCTTTGTGGCTATTCCCATCGTTTTCTTTGTTTACATTTATTTTCATAATTCAAATATTTGGAAAGGCTCCTTTGTATACAATTTTTTATAATACCATTTATGGTTGATTCATAGGTGTTACATTGACTGCAAAATCCAGAAATGTTTGTATTTCTTCTATACGTTATGCAGACGAAATAAAAATAGCGGTCGAAATAAATTATTCCTGTTTCCTGCTAACATGCTGCACATCGAGCTTGCAAGTACTGATGTATAACAGTATACTTAAAGAAGGAGTTCCTCTAGTAATTTCAATTCATCAATGATATTTTTCAAGAAAAAAATAAACCGATCTATTATCTAGTCACATTATTAAATTCGTAGTTCCTATAAATTTCTCAAATTGGGAAATTGCTCCGTATTTTCAACTGCTTGCAGAGTAGACGAATCTAAAGCATCAGTTTCCGTTCTATCATTATATATTCCTGGTATTAGAATGGATTGACCAATAGTTCCACATAGAATTTGCATAAACATATTTTGCAGAAAACTGATTTCAATGGTATTGACGGCAGGCAGCAGCAGATTCAAGCAACTGAAATATGTAAGCAGCAGAGAAACCCAAACAACTTTATTGTCAGTAACTTTACTGAATACTTTTCATTGAAACTCGTTCTAATACCATAAAACCCTAATAGGACCAGTGTAATAATGTGGTTTATGCGTCAAATTGAAGGATAATCATGGTACTATCTTGTGAGTATAAATAAGGTAGTCTATAATCCGGTCAATCATATTCTGGTTTCCCATTGATAACTATGGTTTGGAAATCTGAATCACACAACATGCAAAGAGTAGATTGGAGATTGTTCGTGATATTAAGCGAACTACTACCTATCGTAAACTTCTACTTCCGCAAACGTACTGCCCCTAGCGATTACTCTAAACCTCCACACTATATCCTTTTGGGATATACTAATTATGTTTAGGTTTTGATTCGCTTCCAATTTAACCCTTACACACCTACTCAACCTCTACTTTAGTTGTCTAGACGTTCCTTTTACAGCGACATAAAAAAATATTCTCCCATTTATGTGCCCCTTTTGTGACAAGCTTTACATATATTTTGCATCGACCGGACAAATATACTAGTTATGTGTTTATTCACCATCATTTTGGACGTCAATTGTACGGGATATAACGCATTTTCTTACCACAAAGATTACGGTCGAACGATAAGATTTAACTCCCGAAGGTTAGGGTTGGGCGCAATTAGAAACTTACAAACGCAATATATTAGGGTTAGCTACGCCAACCCAAATTTTTTTCTACTTCGACAACCCAATTATGCCAAACTATTATATAAGCTAAGATGGGTTGTTAAATTGGAGATCAAAATTCGGTTTGGCACATAAATATTTTTCGTGTGTCAGATTCTAATTGCGCTATTTACATGTACCGTTAGGATTTTTGGCATTTTTACCATCTGATACATAGCTACTTCCACACTTTTAAGCACCGTGATTAAGTCTTTCGCCCATGTTTAACCGGAGGATTTCAGGCTTAACTAATTCCAGTTCGTTGGTCTGTAGCGCGACTTTATCCAGTAGCGCTGTATTTTCAAGTTTAATTTTTTATTTAATTAGCCAGCTGTTCGCACATGTTCCGGTGGCCTGTTTTGTCACCAATTTCGTTCTTTTAATTAACAATCAAGAACGGCTATTCGGCACACAGGATGTGAAGACAAAAATTTTGGATACCCGAATTTTTTCGTTTTATTTTTAGTTCTTTGTCATTTTTTCGTTGTCCACATACTATTTTATTAAAGCTAGTAGAAGTGTCTAACTCGACTTCCGGAAAGGTTGAAGAATCATTTTTTTCTGGATTCTCGGCATGCAGGTTTATGTAATATTCACATTATTTTACATAGCAATTACACAATGGTATGGAACTATTCCATTCTTTATAAAATTTCAAACTATTATTTTTCGATTTCCTGATTTTATTTCCTGATTCCAAAATGTAAAAATATACGGGTTATCACATTGAGTAACCCTAATATTGTGCATGTGTCAATTTCTAATTGCGAGCTACTTAGTATAGTTAGAATTACTTTATCATACAAACAATGGATCACATGTACAAGAGTTAAAACTAATCTGTTATTGATATCTTATCTTTAGCATTCTATCTGTGTGGTAGGCGAGTGGATTTCGTTTTGAATTCTGCTACAAATATGCGGCCGGAATGTGATATAAATCTGGTGGTTGATAAATATCTGGGTTAATTACTTGAATCACGGAAATTTAACCCTCTGGGAAAAATTTGCGTCGAAACGCTTGAGCAAAATGTGGCGTCATTCTCGGACTATCTAAGTTTTTAGCCTCTGGGATTTCCGCTGGGAATTGGTTCCTAAATCACTTTTAAACATCATTCCCGCTTTATGAATAAGCCTACCTCTAATGTTGTGCGTAATTGGTTAAAAATATTAATATACCTACGCTCGAATTCAAAGATGTTTTTCAACTACAAAAAAATACGATTGAGCCGCCTCGGACTCGAACACCAATGATCGGTTTTATATGAAGCGTATGAAGAGTGACTTAGCCTCCTGCGCCGTTAAATTGACTAATCTCATAAAATTGACGAAATGCAGTCCATTGAAAGTCAGATTGGAAGACAACAAGATAAACTACGAATATAGAGAATGTTGGCCTGGAATCAAAAATGTCTTTTATATTACTGATTTCAAATATTAACTCCTAGGGATTATGCATCAAAAACTGTAGCCATTTTAGTGGCGAAAAGTCCAATACTCTCCACACTTTGCCCAGAGGGTTAAAAGTTAAAAACAAAATTTAAAAGTTTAAAAGACCAACACCATCGGTTTACTATTATGATTTGAGTGTTGTTAAACCAAAGGAAACATCATTCCTTTGGTTATCGCGGCCTACCAGAGTAAAGCCAAATTCTTATTTTATTCGTACGAAATAATGTAGTATAATGTATTAATTCATCCCAAACAATGCAGCATAGTGAACTTAGGTACCGTTTCTGCTTTCGGCCTTAAAACGCTAAAAATGTTCCGTGACTAAAAACCCAACACAGTGCCTGATAGATATAATCTATGTCCCCTAGACAACTATTACCGAAAAATACCCAAGATCAATATAGACTAGGTCCTATTTGCTCAGTCTGAATATTATCTAATCATGGGAACAACCAAACAGCCAACAAATTTTAAACTAATTTGTTAACGGAAATACGGATAAAAAAAGTCGGAAAGTATTTCATTCAGATCCGGACAACACCGATCGTGGGTTAGTAACAGTGAGATCAACCTCGATGAATCCACCGAGTCTGAACTCAACGCATGAAGTTTATCACGGTCTTGTTCCGCCTGACGATGACCAAACTGAAGGCGAGATTGATTCATTCTAATTCAATTAATATTTATCTAAAAATAGCTCTACAACACTCTCAAATGGCCCCAGCGAGTAATATAACAACACAACCTGCGCTAACTACGTCAATTACAACTACCACATCAATCACAACTGAATCAACGAAACACGTAATATCATATGATGATCTGTCGTTGGTAGAGAAATATTCTACGGTATTCAACCTGATTCACAGATAGGGTGTTATCGGCGCGTCATATTTAATGAAGCCCCCACCCCCCACCGTGATTCATAGTTTCGTCAATCTGAAGCGTCTATCAAAACTGCCCCCCCTAGGGGGTCTGGGTAGCAAGCGATCGGTTAACGAGACTTAGTGGGTCTGATAGAGTTTTTCTTGCGGTTCCGAATCTATTTTTAGAATGTCCACAATTACACGCCTTCCTACAGGTAACCCCCAAAAACACCCATTGTGGAATTTTAAATTACCATAACTTGAGAAGAATTAATTGTATGCACTTTTGGTAATAGACCCGTTATAGACCTCATAGACCCGTTATGTGGGGTGGGTAAATTTAAGTCAAAACTGTGATTTCGTGAAGTATGTCGGATTGGCTCGAAAGTGGGCTTATTCGACGCGCCATAACTCAAGTTTCAATTTTTCTCAGAGTACCGCCCCCTAATCCTTAACACGTGACACAGTATAGGCCAAAAGAGGTACAAATGTTCAAAATATGACAAAACCACGAATTTGTCACTTTTCGATTTTATTATGATTTCGAAAACGTGCCAAAATCGCAAAGTATGTTCACTAAAAATTCGACTCGAAATAACTGCGTTAAAGCTATATTTCAGGACAGTCAAAGTCAACTATATTAGACCCACGTTTTGTCTTTAGAGGGGGTTAACTGTACGAAGAAGTATACTTTTGGAAATTATCGAAACAGATTTGGAACCGCAAGGAAAAACTCTATCATACCCACTAAGTCTCGTTAACCGATCTGTTGCTACCCAGACCCCTAGGGGTAGTTTTGATAGGCGTGTCTGCGTAATGAGTGATATACAGGTTCACATATGTCCCAAGAAAACGCCTCTGATTAACTTATTATGGGTTTTAACGGCTGCCGTCGAAAGTCACATGATCAATTATTGTTTGTACAATAAACTAAGTCTAACCCAATTGAGTTGGTCGCAATTGGAAACTGATGCACGCACATATCAGGGTTAGCCAATGCAACAACTCGTCTATTTTGGTAATTCCGAAAATGTCCAAAATCGTTAAGGTTCCCTATAAATAGGGCAATTAGAATCTGAAACACGCAAAATCTTAGGGCTAGCTACCCAAATCCTAATTATTTTCTCGAATATAACAACCCGTTGGTGCTTATTTAATACAGTGGCGCCACAACAAGTGTCCGGTCGTATATTTTCCTCTCAAACGGTCTCACCGGAAAATCAATGAATTATTTTTAATAAAATGTTTACCATTTGAATGGTGAACGTTTAGCTTTCTAATGCACATGTATCAAAACCGCACCCAGGGGGTCTATGGCGCAACTGATCGGTTGACGAGACTTAGTATGTCTAATAGAGTTTTTTTCCCCAAAAACCCTTGTCAAATTTTAAATTACCAGAACTTGAGAAGAATTAATTGTACACACTTTCGGTAATACGCACTTTTGGTAATTTTCTCATAAACCCCTTATGCGAAGTATGTCGGATTGGCTCGAAGGTGGGCTTATTCGACGCGAAATCACGAATTTTTCACTTTTTGATTTTATTATGATTTGTAAAGCATGGCAAGATCGCAAAGTATGTTCACTAAAAGTAACTATATATTTCAGGACGGTCAAAGTCAACTATATTCGACTCACGTTTTTTCTTTAGAGGGGGTTAACTGTACGAAGGCGTGTAATTTTGGATATTCTGAAAACAGATTCGGAACCGCAGGGAAAATCTCACTAAGTCTCGTTAACTGTTCAGTTGCGCCATAGATCGCCACTGTAGTTTTTTATATTTTTAATTCAAAAACCAAGTGCTAAGGAAGCATAATTTGGCTGTTAAAAACATGTGTAAAAAGTGCCCCGCCCAGGGTGTCCAGGCAGCAACTGATCGGTTAACGAGACTTAGTGAGTCTGATAGAGTTTTTCCTTGCAGTTCAGAACCTGGCGCAGAGTACCGAAATTATAAGACGTCGTACAGTTAACCCCCTCTAACGACAAAGAGTAAAAAAGACCTTTTTTAAACATTAATTTTAACCGCAGGTATTTCTTGCGGTTACGAATCTGTTCTCAGAATGTCCAAAATTACACGGCGTCGTACAGTTAACTCCTGGGGCTGGCAGCTCACCGATCTAAATCGTACTAGTAAGTAATCGAATAAGCTCACCTTCGAGCCAATCGGGCATACTTCTCGAAATCACATTTTCGGGAAGCAGAAAGTGGACTTATTGGACGAGCATGGCTCCAGCTTCCATTCATCTCAAAGGACCGACCTGAATTCTTACAGTCCAAAAATGGGATTTCTAAAGTGCACTTTTCTATTTTGTTATGATTTAGAAAACATGACAGAAACCAGATTTCGTCCATTTTCGGCAATGTGACTTTCGAGGTCTATAGCTTTAGAAAAAATAATCGGAGTGTGTTTTCAATGCTTTTATTGGATGCCCTGGGCCTACTTACTCCAGTACAATTTAGTTCGGTGGGCTACCATGCCCCAGGAATTAAAATTAAATCTTAAAATTATCGTTAAGTGCACGACGCCGTTTAATTTTGAGCAAGAGAAACCTGTATCAGACTCACTAATTCTCGTTAACCGATCAGTTCCCACTTGAAGGAGTAAGGGGGGGCAGTTTTGACACATGTGTCCCATAATTTATATTTCGAGTAGAAAATTATTTCTAGGTCATCCATGTTTTAAGAAATATTTTTACAAACATGTTTTTAGTCTAAACTTAAATTAAACTAAGAGGATATGTCGACTTAGCATTTGCACCCTATTCAAAGAAATAAAGAAGGTCCACCTGTTATAATCAAACAATCAAATCTTGTTGTGCTTGGGAAAAATGAGACTACTGGAATTAAGTGTCATACAGCTGGAGCACAGTATTACCTATGGCATTTCCCTAACGGTGATTTCTTACAGACGGACATGTCAGACGTAAGTTAAAAGTATCTCACCAAAGATTTCGACGGTAACTGTAAAGTTAGGTTATACCTTGTAAAATTCCTTTGTCGAAATAAATCACCGTTTACCTCCAGATATAAACTTCCTAGCGCAGATAAGCTAATTTTTCCTGTTTTACACATGCATGAGCAGAGCCAACTTAGAAGGGTTTCCACGTAAAATTGTCTTGCGCACATTATGGGGGAACTTCGGTCAATATTCATAGTGGAAGTTAACCTAAAAATGCAAAATCCGAAAAAACTGGATTTGGAATATGCCAGAAATAAAAGGTTGAGGTCTTGATGTTCTTGTCAAGCTGACATATTCCATCTCGAAGTCATTTACCCATAAGAACGATATCGACACCGTGGAGTAGCATAAGGAAGTTTGCTCAAGCGCATGCATGTAGACACCTCACACCGTACTTGAACCAACGGAAATTCGAAACAAATTTTTTTGTTCGTGTTATATTAACTCCTGTGCACGGTTTATGGAATATAACCCCTGTGCATCGTTTTGAGTTTTTAAAAATCATAATTAATCGCTAATCATTTTCCATTTCCAGAACTATTTGTTTATTATAATGTTAATTGTCTAAATGTTACTCTCAGATTAGAAATAGTTGGTCGATAACCTGGTCAAACCTGGGCCGCGAGTTTTCTCAAACTCTGCGCCATATAATTTTATTATGAAATTCTGTTTAGCGTGTTGATATGTAAGACACATCGATTTTTTGAAGGCATTTATTAATTCAAATATATCTCATGCAAGAATTCTATGTCACTCTTAATTCCAAAACAAAATTCCGGTTGTCAGGTAGCACTTCCGGTCTAAAATGGTCGCAAAAGATGCGGCATGGAATTTGGGGGCATTCTGGCCTAGCTCCGCTCAGTTCCGAGAAACAACTGTCTATGAGTTTTAAAAACTCGAAACGGTGCACTGGAGTTAAGAAAAAAGTGGTACAAGGGTCCGAAACAGCCTTTTTCTGCATAGCTCCCGAACCTGATGTCCAACTCGGCCTTGAGCTTTTTCCAATGGCCTTCCCGAAATTTTTCGACGTATCGCGAAAAATAGCCATTTTTACCCATTTTCAAACCGCCATGTATTCGGTGTCTATGAATATGTAGTGCACGCTACTTAACATAAAATTCGCCCCGTCGAGTTCTATCAATCAGCAGGAAATTTGGTCATTTGAAAATTGTCACCTAAATTTCCACGTCCGTCTCCATTGTACTTTTTCGTGCTCTAGCTGTGTTTCTTTTGTTCATGTGCATTTGTTGGTGTATCATGCCCCCCACTAAAAATTTACATGTTTAGTTGTTTTTCACCAAAATTTTTCCATTGTCGTGTTTATGCCCTATTCGTCATTTTTTCTTTCCCCTGCATTGTCCTTTGTGACAATCTTGAGTCATTAATTAGAAAAGCAGTTTCGTCCGCATTGAAAATATCATAAATTTGGTATTTTCCCATGTTATTTTTTTCGATGTATTCAAGTGTTACAAATGTCGTTAAAATTGGGGCAAATTTCCTGTGGGACCAGGTATTCCCATGCTCTAACCAATCAGTTACCTCCGAAGTTATCCTACAGGTCCTAATTGTATCCCCCACATCCGCCCAATTACATTAGCTATATTTGTAAGGTTGTCATCTCAATGAATAAAATTGGTCGCTACGGAACCGTGAAATGTCTTGCAGGAAACCATTATGGCGCTGTGAGTACAGAAATAGAACTTGTCGAAAATTATCAAAAGCCATCAATTGTGAAGCCCACCTACCGTCAAATTACCGCCATAGGTGGCAAGACTGTGATGATTCCTTGCGAGGCCGTCGGTACACCAAGACCTCGAATATCTTGGCTCTTGCCCGATTTTAGTACGCTCCACAGGTAATATTTATTTAACTATCAGACGAATCAGATGGATTGGCATGTAATCCGTTCAGTAATCAAGGTGCACTCAGATACCACGAAGGATTCCGTCAATGCATCTCCTAATCATAAACAAAAGTAAGACACTTGAGATTTGTTGAATGTGTCTTCATATCCACTACCCTTCTGACTAAATCTTTTAATACCCAAACAGCGTCACACCAGCCAGGTGTGACGAAATGGGTAAAAACGACCTATACTCGAGTTTCGGCTGTATGGATATTTGTATCCGTAGAGAATTCTATTCTTTTCCAAACAACAATATCTAACTTACAACAATCACCCTTTAAACCTCCATTGAATATAATTACAGTGGATACGCGAAAAGTGCTTGATGAGAAGATACCATGTTGGGAGCGTTTAATTCCACGCGCGTCGATATTATGTGTACGGAATTTAAGTCCTTGCTATATTCATTTGTTTAACTTGCAACAGCAGAAATATCCCTATCTTTAATACTTGTTTCTAAATACTGTAACTGGCTTATGTTGAAATCTTTATTGAATTTAGTTTTTTCTAAAAAATTATACATTATTTTATACCCACAGTTTTAATATCTAACCGAAAATCATCGGTTGTGCTTCCTAAAAATTAACCTGTTTCTGTTTAACCGGGTAAAAGTTCTCGGATTCATATTTTCACGGTATATTCTAAATGCAATTTGTCTATCTCAGTTTTAGTCACTACGTCCTTCAATTTACACGTCAATTTTAGTGACGTCGCATTTATTTGCCGAGGTTTATGCACTGATAGTTTCTTTATAATAATTTGAGTCTGTTGTGAGTCCATTTATACTCACATTCCAATTGACGATATTTTACTGTGATCTTATTGATTATTATACCCGAGTAAACTTCTGTGAATTAAAATTAATCTAATCAGAGTAGGTCATGCTATGAACCCATATGAAAAAACCCCGTTCTGTGGTCAAATATACGAATCAACTCCTAATGGTACCTTCATTCAAACATTTGGGATGCCATTAACGAATTAGACAGACGGAAATTCCGCCTACCATCAGGCACTTTTCGCGTAATCACTGTAATTTATCAATTATCATTTAAATTATTTCATTATAAAACTAAATTCAGCGGACAGAGCCTTGATACTACAAGAGTGGATGCGAATGGTACATTGGTTATATATGGGGTTGGCCCGACGAATAAGGGAGCTTACAGGTGTAGTGGAGCAAACAACTTTGGGATGAGTTCAAAAATTGTAAACTTACATATTATTCTGGTCCCTCCAAAGTTAAAATATAATAGGTATGTTAATCGTCTATTTCCCGTGGTCATTCTATCCATTTAGTTTGATACATTCAAATTGTATATGTTTATACATGTCCTATTTCAGCACTGTTTTCCTTTTTTATATGTGAACTCGCCACCCTGGCGTGTATCGACTGAATTAGTATGGGTACCGAGTGTTGTTAAACCAAAGGAAACTACATTCATTTGGTTGTATACATCCATCGGGTTTTGTGCCAACGTGAGGAATGTCAAATTGTTATTTTATTCGTCCGATATAATGTAGTATAATGTATTAATTCATCCGAAACAATGCAGCATAGTGAACGACATAATACGACATAATTAGCAACTATTAATTAATTAATAACTATATTTTGCGCATAGTTTGACAGGAAGTGAACGGGAAAAAACGAAAAATCCAGAAATTGCGGAAAAAACGGACAAATACTTCCCTTGTTGATATTTATCAGACCTTAAAATTTAAGCGTATATAAAATAGAAATCTAGAACTGATATAATGATTTTCACGATAGCCTACCGAGTGGTACAGATTGAAATGTGTGGGTAGAACCATTCATGCAGCTGGCGGGTTACTTAACAGTCACACCGCCAACTTTGTCTACTGCCTTTACCGCCAAGTGCCATTTGAGTGGCATCCTGTTTA
>SCLF01722067.1:0-13906 GCA_004367975.1 Mesochordaeus erythrocephalus | reverse complement strand
TACTTTTATTGGATCCCCAGGGTCCTAATTAGTCTAACTGTACTAAAATTTCTGTAAAATCGTTCATATATCGTGGTGTCGTGCGTGTGACGACTCGCTGCGTGACTGTTACTCTAAACTGCCGCTGCGTGACTGTTAACGAGGCCTAGCGGTCTCATAGAGTCTTGCGGTTCCGAATCTGTTTTCAGGATGTCTAAAATTATAGGCCTTCGTACAGTTAACCCCCTCTAAAGACAAAACGTTAGTCGAATATAGTTGACTTTGACGGTCCTGAAATATAGTTTTAGCGCCGTTGCTTCGAGTCGAATTTTTAGTGAATTTTTAGCGATCTTGGCATGTTTCCTAAATCATAATAAATCGACACGTGAAAAATTCATGATTTCGTCACTTTTTGAAAATTTGTACCTTTTTTGGCCCATAACCTTAATTCGACCCCCTATTATACCCAATTGCGGTTGTTTTGCGGTTGTTTCTGCGGTTGGATTTTGATAACAGTGAAAAATTTGTGATTTTGTCACTGTTTGAATATTTGTACCTTTTTTGGCCTATAACTGGGTTAGGTGTTAAGAATTCGGGGTTGGTCCTCTGAGAAAAATTGAAGCTTGAGTCATGACGTGTCGAATAAGCGCACTTTCGAGCCATACTTCACGAGAAGGCAAAATGTACTCCTGTGTACCTCCTGTGTACCTGTACGAGTTAAACTTTGCTATACAAATTCCTACGCAACACAAAAGAAAACACGGGAAGACAAAATTAGTATTAGGACATCAATCCTGCAATGAAAATTGCTTGAGAACGCAGAAAACACAACTAAAAAACCGAAATATGTCAAAATTCCCAATGTTGCATGTCAAAAATAGAAATGTTTGAAAAATATATCAGCATCATAGGAGAGCTATGTTTCAGGACGCTCTATCATGCTAGAACGCGATGAGTGGTATTCGGTGATGTGCTCAGGTAATAAATAAATGTCACACATACCAAGTTGTGTTGAAAATAGGGCAGTGCCCGCATGAAACCACTTAGAAAAGCAGAAAAGGTGCAAATCTAAAAAAGGACCAATATTGTGCGGGATCTATGGATTTCGAAAAGACGATTTTTGTGTTGTGTAGGATGCATGTCATATTGCCAAACCGAAGTTATGAAATTTACAAAATGCCATTGTGTGTGGACCTGGTTAGCTTTTCTGCTCCAAATATGATTTGCGAGAATTACTACGGTGCACGGGCGACGATATGAAGGCTAAACGGTGCCGATATTAGCCCCTTAACCCCCAAGCAGAAATCTGTGCCGATCGGCATACATTTTCGTTAATCGGACCATAATTTCTGTTGGAGTTGTGCTACGCCGAATTTGCTATCGAGGACCCCTCCCATAAACCCGTCTCCCGTTTTTTAACGTACCTTCAGACCGGAAGTGGAGACTAAAAACCGGGAATTTTTTTTTCGAACCGGGAATCGCACCAAATTGTTGCCCGAGACGACCTCTCATGGAAAAGTATGTTTAACAAATTAAGTACCCACAGGTACTTAGGAAATGGCACTTTAACAATTTAGTTTTTAAAAATTTAAGATAGCTGTGTCTTAGTTAGGAAAACATTGAGCGGTACTTCTAAACCGAATTTTCTTGCGCATGTTTTAGGATAAGTTACGACCACGAATTTTGACCCGAAGTGAGCGCAAAAAAACGAAAATTCCGAAGCGTGCGGATAAAAATTGGAAAAATACTTTTCCTCCAGATATTTATCCAACCAAAAAAGTTAAGCGTATACAATGGTACGTTATTCTCAATATTCGTACGTAAACGTTTTAAATATGGTATAATTCCACTACCAGAAAATCGTTAACCTGAATTTGCGTATCTCTAGACACATACTTATTCATACTCGCTTGTCACTCGCGATTAATTATGAACATGAATGAAGAAACAAGCTAGTATTATACGTCAAAGAAGTGAATATATATTTTTCATTACACTCATTGGACCCTATGGCGTATCTTTTAACCTTAACGAAGGGTTAATGGGAATTTATCAAAATGCGTTTCTCCTCGTCCATTGCTACATATTTAATGCAAAAATACTAATATTCATTGAGACTTTCATACCGTGGTATTTCTTTCCACAAACACCCAAAGTCCCGTATTTAGCGTTCTAAGGCCTTTGTCGTGGTTGAATATTTAATTTACCATAATCTGCCCGTAAAGTTGAGATACGAAATGTTTTTAGACCATTTTTAGACGGAAGTATCGCTGGAAGTTCAACTTACAAACCGAAAATTGATTGTTTGTGGTCGTGATTGACAAACGATTTTTGCGTGGGAAAACTTCTAAAAAATGGAGCATTACAATCTTGTTTATCAGTTTTGGCTGACAGAGGAATATCATCTAGGAATCCTATTAGGTGGTCAACAATGGTCAGCAAGTTTCGTTTACCATTTGAATCGTTGGTAGCCAAATCATATAAATCACATGCTGATTTGCTAAACGCGGCAGCTTCAAATGCATCTCTTGGAATTTGGAATGGCATAAGTCTCTTCATGGGTTTTAACGCAATGCAATGTTAGCAATTCTTCGTAATTAATGAACATTTTTCTGGGTAATTTGGAATATAGACGAATTTACAAGTAATCCTAGATAACTTCCGTGCTCCAATATGCACATACATATGATATGTGTGTGACAGGAATTCGAATATTAATTCTTCCGTTAGGATAAGTAATAATCCATTTTTACTCTTACGATAATTTATCGTGGCCTTTTCATTCTTCTCTAACTTAATCTTTATATTATGGATGAATCTGCATTTTAGTTCGATTTCCTATTGACTTCATAGTCACCGAATTTTAAGGTAAGCAGTTGGTGGTGGTGTTCTCTTTTTGTGTTGATGGAGTAGGTGAAAATTGTCGTTGCATGATTTTCTCCGGTTCAGACGTTAACTCATCAGTTCTGTCTGGTAAAGTCATAAGGGCAAACATGTTGTTTGGTATTTGATGTTCCAATTTTTCTGCTTCCATTTTTTCTAATGAAGTAGATGGTAAGTGTGGCAAGCAATCTACACTTATTATTTTCATTGGTAGTGAATTAGTTACATTTAAAGCCTTGTAAATAAACAAATGCGTTTACTAATCTAATGTTAAGTTTGACATGCATGTGTTTATTGAATAGATAAAGAAGATTTTTACGATCGACAATGCTTCTAGTTAGCGATGCCGTGACGATACTCTGCTTTCTGCTTGCGTAAACACTCCGGATTGGTATCCAATGGGTTCTAGTATGTCGCCATTTAATTTGTATAGTAAAGAACCACAACGATCGCCAGAAGCGTCACTTGTCAGATATAATGGAAGATCTGGGTTAAAATGAGATAATTCCGGTCGTGAATATAGAGCCTCTATGTGGTTCTGTGTTGGTGGTACACCTGACTTGTTTATATATAGGTTCCCAATAATTATAATGGGTTAGAACACAAATTAACCTTTCTACGACTAAGCGTTAAGCCCTATTTTTCACATTATTATAACACAAATTATAGGCCCTAAATAGATCAGTATGTCCGGGTGGTAATATATTTCCGATACAACTTGACTCCTAGCCGCAGGTGCGGTCGCAAGTCCGTATAACATTCGATTGGCACGCCAATGTTTATTGTCATAAAAACATGATACATTATATCGGTCATGTTCATCTATTTCTAGATTCTAG
The DNA here is from genome assembly GCA_004367975.1 of Mesochordaeus erythrocephalus. Classification (NCBI taxonomy): domain Eukaryota; kingdom Metazoa; phylum Chordata; class Appendicularia; order Copelata; family Oikopleuridae; genus Mesochordaeus; species Mesochordaeus erythrocephalus. The sequence goes on along the minus strand of SCLF01722067.1, from coordinate 10,205 downwards.
TAGATACAGGCTGTAAAAATAGCAACCTTTTCGTTTGCTTAGTTTATAGTTAATTATACATAGTTTGTAAAGGCCATCTGCCTAGAATTAACTTTGTATTTAGTTGACGTCCATCCAAGACACTCTAATAGACCCGTCTGCCTTTTTTACAATCACAAGGAGAATATTAAAACCAGATTGTGATGGTTCTATAATTTTTGAATTTGTTTATCTGTTCGTCAACATTTTATTTTAGTGCAGGTGGGATTCGTCTTGGTGGGGTATGGGCGGTATCCGACTCATTAATCATAGGGAGAGAAAATTAAAGGAATAAAAGTTTTCCAACATCATCACTTGAATAAGCAAAACTTATATGTGTATTTTATTAAAGAGTTCGCATCGCTGTATGTTGGCCAGCTGTTTAACAATAGATCCAACCTCAAATATTTTTCCATTATCAATATTTTTTTGAGTGTTGTTCTCTAAATTGTTTAACATATAACTTTTCTTCCTCTCCAGTTACATATTTGATGGCATAGATTTCTTCATTATCTTGAGATAGTTCCGAAATTGTTCCTAGCACACACAAACTTAACTTCTTTGGAAGAAAACCTCGCTGTTTATTATTTGTTTTTAACAACACATTTAGATACCTTTCGTTTTTATGTAGTGATGTTTGAAAACAAATTTGACGAATCGTTTAAATTATCTCTTGTTACAGAATATCGATGTTACCTTGGTATTTTGATAGTACGGATTCTTAATATTTACGTACGTTGATGAATTAAGCTTTAACCGTATGCTGTTTGACAATCGACCAGATGATACTTCTCCGAAATGCAGTGTAACCGATGGTCCGTTTATTGTAATTGTTTTGTGTTTCAGCGCATAGCCAAGTACTTTATAATATCTATTCCTAGAATACATTGAGCAGATAGATTTTGCACAATTGATAAATTTTTATTATAAGCAATAGAACCAATTTCAATGTCCATTTTTGTCGATTTGGCACTAGAGATCATTTATCCGTTAGCACAGATTAATTCGACAGCACAATTAGTGCGTCAATTAGGGCAATAATTGTTTGATTATTTACCTTAACTTCAATATTTTTTAGGTCGGAAGGAGTTTTCTTTAGATGTGGTACGGTGAAAATCGGTATTTTTGTAGAAACATTCTTTAGTTGTTAACTTTTGAATAAAGCACGTTCTGATTCTACCGATATTGTTCCAGTATGTCGATAATTACAACTTTTGTTTCGACAATGTTCTTCTTTTACGTATTGAATGCAGAGGCCGTTCAAAATTTGTTTTAATTTAAAACTCATGGGTAGCTCTTTATTTTGGTTCTTCTTGTGTCACGCTTAACATTTCTGTTATACGGGTTATCCGAATGTTTATTGTATACGGTTGAGCATGACTTTGGTTCATGACGTTCATCATTAACTTATGTTGGATCTTCATTAATCCCAAAAGTTCGGATACTTCTGTCCAAGGCAGTTATTAAATTCGGAACACATTGTTAGTGCATTTATTTGGCTATTGTTTCCCAGACAATTTTCTATTCAATGGCTCTTTCTGTTACGTTTTTGAAAGATAGGTTTCTTTCCTCTGATTTTGAGTTTATAAAAGTGGTGATGATTCTTCTTGTGTTAGGCAAGACAATGCTAAACCAGCATTCGGGACCGTGACCTAGCAAGCGAATTAATTTTTGACTTAAATGTAGGCCATTCACAAATTTCTTCCTCGCTTAAAGCTTCTTTTATTAACGAGCCATCGTCTGTCTGCTCCATTGCTGCAATGGCTATAGTTATGTAATCGTGATCGTCCAATAATCTATTTTCTCGGCCAAATGTTTATACTTGCTTAAGGATCTATAAATTTCTTGCTTGGGCTCGTAATTTATTTTGTTTGAATTACCTTTTAAATTACCTCACGTTTTTTCTGAAAACCTCGAAACAGCGCAAGAACAATATTTAGTTGTATCAAGCCTCACAAAACTCCCAAAAAAATTGCAGCCCAGGTCTCGTGAGGCCCATTGGTGTATTTTGAAATTTTCAAGACGTGAAACTAACTCCGAGATTCGACCAACAACATCCGTTAAGTTTACTTTGGCAAGAACGACCGCTAAAATGCGAAAATAATTGAAGAAAATTTAAGATCGCGATCCCGCTACCTTTTAATCTAACAATAACGAACTAACTAACTGGTCTAGACTCTTAGTATTTTCCCACTCCTTGGTTAGTGTAGAGAGCATTGTCAGGCAAAATTTCGGTACATTTACCCACGCCACACAAAATGCGTGGGTTGGTCATACATTCCAGAAAATACTACCAGGCCCTCGAGGAATCGAACTCCAATGTCAAGATTTATGTTAAGCTCAGCTCAGCCCTTAATGCCATAGAATCGATGACGTCACCGGAAATGCTAAAAATATGGTCCATTCAAAGTCGTAGACATTTTTGAGGCGAAAAGACCACATCTCTCGGCAAGTAGTGGGATCGACCCATAAGGTGTTTCTTTTTAGATCGGAAATTCGACCAGAAGTAAAACTTGAAAACCTTTTGAAATTGTATTCCTAACAGCTTCACTTTGTATAAACCGAAAGCACTTCAGAAATATGGCTATTACTTACCGAATACGGTATTTATTTGTCGGTCGTAAAGCCTCATCCAGGAGTCTGTAGATGCAGGACGTTTTTTTAAAAGATTAATTTCTTTACATGGAAAAAATGTACTTATATTTGAAGACTCTAAGGTCATGCCTTAGACTTGAACAAACAACCTTTTGCATTCCGTGGGACTGGTCTACCAACTAATAAATTCGAAACGTGAAGTTCTCAAAGATCAGACTGGAGATCCATGAAATTGAAAGAGCCACAAATGAAGATTCTTTGTGTGTATATTATTTCGCTAATTACGTGCAATTATGCACATTTAGGTTCGTTGATTAATAAATTATTATTATGTTTAAAGCGACTTTGGATGCTCCTTTTACATATACTGAAAGAATGCCTTGCGGATAAATCTTGACCTTTAATTGGTCCCCTTCCTAGCCCACATATAACATGACTGTATGTCTGACCTTAAAAAGAAGATGCAAGGAAAGCTTATTCCTTATCGGCTTCTCAATTAGATCATTTTGCGACAATTTTTGAACCGAAAGCCGTAAATCGCGAGTAAATGGAATTACGATATTTTCACACAAAATGGTCACTGCAAGCTGCTGAAAATTCAAGCTAATGTAAGACGCAAGTAAGCTGAAGGAAACAAGCAGCTTGATTATAAACGAACTCTATTGCAAACATTATATTTCGTATTAACCCCAAATCCGCAGGCTTGCCACTGCTTCAGTGTTGTCTGTACCGACAATTATACAAAGGCAAAGCACTGACAAAATTTGGATTAAAATAGAGGTCCGACCACTGAGATAATGGCAGTTAAAGCCATAATGGAAGTTAAAGCCATAATGGCAGTTAAAGCCATAATGGCAGCGATAAAACGCTTTTGATCTGCCAAATTAGTTACACTGAACGTTTTTCGTCGGGACTAGTTTTGTATGAAGGGTATTTAAAAACTCTGTAACAAGTTAAAATTTGAAGCAGATCCGTCAATGAATTCTCGCGATATCTGCGAAAGAAGAGCGTTTTTTGCAGAAATCCAACGGTCGTGCGACGATTGTTACAAGTCTGCGGATTTGGGATATTATTAGCGTTATGCATAGAGTTGTGCCAAACTAACAAATTCTATAATTCCACATTTTTAGAAAACACCAGCTAAGACCATATCCGAAATTTTTGGACATTGAATGTTTTCTACCTGCAGTGTTTAAATGCCTAAATTTAGGCTTACAAAAGTGGTCAAAATCTCATTTATTAAAAATGCACTATGTTAAAAGTTTTTGAATACGCCAACATTACTGAATTGTCCTAATCATTGACGCCAGCGTACTAAAAAAAACTTTTATTACTAAAACTAACTGTTACAGCCTTAATGATTCCGATGGAGTTTTTTCTTGCGGCTTCAAATCTCTCAGAATTACACGGTGTCGCTTCACGTTCTGTCTTTAGGGGGGTTAACTTTACGACGCCGGGGGCTAAATAAGATCATAATTAGATATAATACCGCGGTTAGTATACCCTATAAGGTCAAGAATGACCTAATTTGACCGAAAACAGCATAAATGTTAGTAAACATACCGGAAATTCTCTTTTCCAACCAGCCCTTATACCGTCAATCAACAATTCGAAAATTGAAATCTAGAACTGAAATTACGAGTTTCACAAGTGTGTGTCGAGCGACACACATTGCAGCGTAGGCCTAGTTTCATTATTGCAGCGTATTTTTCTGTTTACTAGTAAAGTCTGTAGACACAACTACATGTTAACTCCTGTGCACCGTTTTTGCAACATAACCCTTGTGTACCATTTTTAGAAAATGTAGACTCATGACTCATCGCTCATAATATAACAGCTCGAGAATTATTTGTTTGTTATTTTTAAAGCTACGCTTGCAGTTTTCAAGCTGTAAAAACTTCAATATTTTAGACTGTAAAAAATCGATATTGGCTCTGTTCGTTTTGTTTTGTCTTCTATGACATTTACAAAGGCTTAGTACAAGTATAATTTTAATTGAAATATAAATCCTATAAATGAGATAATTGTAGTTTAACTGAACAAGCATTTTTTAATAATGATTTACTGAAGTTGTCTCCATTATTTTAGAAATCCAACTGTTTTCCGACTACAACTCCAGGTCTTTTAACCCCAATAACTCAGATTCATTTTATTAATGTTAGTTGGGTATCCTTGTTGGCATAAAAAAATTACGTTCTTATATTGCCTTAAAGCTTTTTTTATTGAATTTACGGTGTAGCTGTCTAAATTAGTGAGAGAGATCATGCTAGGAAGAGAGCGAGCACATTCTTTACAGAGCAGACAGTTATCCTCATCTTTGCAAACATTAGATTTGCATGAACTGCAAGAGAAAGCAGTACTATGACGTGGCATGTCATAAATGGTACAGTAGTAACATTTGTTTCGAAGTTTAGCAGGTTTAGGGCACCCTAACTCAACCGGTTGATTTTTCGGTCCATAGAAATTCTTAATATTTCATCTGTCCGGTTATAAAGGTAGTTTCTATAAGACATGCTTCCCTTTTTCTACCATTTTGCTACCATTTTGCTACCCTTTTCTAGCATAACTAGTAATCTATCACCAACAATTCTGACAATTTCGTCCGGGTTTCCGGTACTGAACGTTTCAATAGCGACGTTTGTAGCAATAAGGATGAAGAAAATAGTGTTTCCATACACTAGGTCATACAGTTTGCCAGGATTATTTTCCACGTCTTGTGTAATTTTATAGACAATTTCATTTTGTTTCATTCTATCAGGAAAAATTGGGAAACTACGTCCTGCTTTCATTGGTTTTTCAAAAATGTCTCTCCCGTTTCAACATAAAAATCTATCTCTGTAATTAGTTCCCTTGCATTTTCCATATCAATTTAAATTTCTTCAGGCTCATCAAAAATTATAATTGTGAGAATCTTCGCCATAAAACTCAATATCGGACACATATCGTTCGACAACTATCGATCGGAATGTTAAATTGGTAGAAGAGAAATAATGGATACAGATATGCGACGAATAAAAACAAACAGGTATCAAATAATTGCAAATAATTAGTAACAAATTACCAATAATACATACCTGTTATTAAGCTAGATACTCCCATTTTTTTTTTTGGCTTTTTAGGCATATTATTTGATCGAGAAAATTTTAATTGGATCAAATTTCGGGTTCTAACCCTTACATTATGGGCGAGTTTGTAGACAAATAGACAATAATTAATAACAAAAAAATTACCAATAATACATATATGTTATTAAGCTAGGTACCCCGAAATTTTTGGGCTTCTCGCCATATATTTGACCGAGAAAATATTATTTGAATGAAATTTCACGCGTATACCCGTTACATTCCGATTTTCATGCTTTATCAGTAAGCAATATTAATATAATTTTAGCACTGTTAAATAGCCAGATAGCAGAGCTATTTTTCAGCGGAAAATATTGCTCCGTTTTAAATTGAGATGGAAAAGAAGAGCGGAGGACATTTTGTCCCTAAAGTGTATCCACAGGATATTTCGTTCGGGGTATCCACTGGTTAAAGTTGTCGAAAGTGGTTTCGACGTCCAAAGCGTCCTTCTTTCGCAGATATGTCGAGAATGCATGAACTCCTTAAAATTTTAACTCAGTACAGGATTTTCAAATCTTTTTCAAACAAACTGTTCCCGAGGAAAAGCATTCAGTGTAACTAATCTGGCAGACCAAAAGCGTTGCAAAATTTTAACTGCAATTATCTCAGCGGTCGGACCTCTATTTCAATCCCAACTTTGTCAGTGTTTTTCCTTTATGTAATTGTTTATGTAATTGTTTATGTAATTGTCGCAATTGGTGGTCTTACCTCATGGGTGTGCGAAGCGGGCCGAAACCACTTTCGACATCTTTAACGCATCTCTTTCTCGTTCAGCAAACGAATGGTCATCGTCGGTACCTTTGGCCGCCGGCGTATCTACTAGTTAATATACCATCAAATTTGGGAATTTCTTTAATTGATCCCAGAGAAGGCCGTTATATTAATCAAGGTTATTTATTTTATTTATTATTATCAACGTTTGCGTAAACACAGTGAGGAGCACATGACAAATTCATTTATTTTTCTATATTATTAAATAAGTTTTCGTCTATATATTGAATTCATCAAGATTTGTGCAGTCACAGGACGACTTGTAGAAGGTATATTGTTCCAATTATCATTTTTGGCTTTCATAATACTTTCATAGAATATATTAGATCACTTATCTATATAGGTACCTTATTATAGAATATATTCATCCTGGTAATACGGACATTGTTATTTTGTCCTCGATAATCTAAAAATAATATTATTTTCAAATTAATAATTGACTAATATATGATATATATTAAACATTGATTATTCTCCCAATACATGCAGGCCATGTTATTGAAGTCTCAATCTTCAAGACTGACATCATGTATTGAGAATTATGGATGTTATGGATTCACTTCATATCCTCTTCTAATATGGAGGGCGAAAATTTAATATTACAGATATATATGATTTGTATGATATCCAAATAATTATATTTGTTCTATATAAAGGTAAATACGGAAGAATTGTTTTTGTAATACGTTTGTTTATATATTGGTTTCCGTTCGATTTGTTAAACTATACTTTAATTATGCAACAGAAATATAATTGTCGAGATATTAAAATTGTGTATTTTTCTTCAATAGTTATTATAAAAATTCATCTAGTTGATTTATTTATTCTATCGATAGTAGTGTAAATTTTGTCTATAGTAATTTCCATTTATATATTTTATATTTTTCTAGAAAACATATGGAGAAATGAAATAAGAGCTATTACGATCCAGACATGCCAGAAGCATGTCCCCATTGTCTGTGGACAAGAATGCAAAACGCAAGTATTTATATTAAACCGGTTTTCTTCTATAAATGAGTAATGTATCATATATAGGTAATAAGACCCTGGGGGACAGGCCAAACGCCGTCATGAGTCAGACCGAGATAGACATTGTGAAGGACACACAATAACTCTCATGGTGTTCTCAGTTTTTTCCAGCAACACAAGAATTGCTAGAGCTAATTTTCCCACCACCCGAATGTCAGCAGCCAGAGTCATACCAACCACATCTAGATAAGTAATAAAAACTCCCCCAGAAACAGCCAAAAAGATAATGCCTCTAATATCTCCACAATTTTGGAAAAAACCATTAGAATGAAACGATTATTATGTGGTGTCCTAATGGGGAATGTGGTATCAGTTTTAAGATATCGCTTAGAGCTTTTATTCAATATGACCCATCAGGTGGACTCCAACCGAGGGACGCAAACATCTTGGTTTTTTGTGAATTCTATTGAATTCTATTTAGTGATAAAGTATTAAGATTCAAGAGACAGTGTTGTCAATAGTCAGATCTGCGAGTTAATTTGTCGACTCAAGTATCACCGGAAATACAACTCACAAACCGGAAATTGTTTTTTAGTTGGAACCATACCAAATTATTGCGCGAGAACATTCACTGTAGGAAACTATCTTCAAAAAATGATAATTTTTTTTACGATTTAACCCGTACAATGCAGAAACGGTACTACCCTCACGCTGCTATCTGTGTATTTAAACAAATCCTATCGAAACTGATTAGTTCAACTCTAGATCTATATTTTCTTGTTGTTTATTACCGAGATAAGGGCCAGTTTGAATAGACAATTTTCTATATCTCACAGGCAAACAATTGTAAATTTTTCTCCCCGGACACTGTTTTTAGCGTTTTAAGGCCTTATACGTGGTTGAGTCTTTTATTGACCCATACTAACGCTGGACTAACTCAGAATTCGTTCCTTTTTGTCTCATATTGGTAGCCTCATCTACCTCATCCATTGCTGTATTCTGGTTGTATACCGGCTATGCATTATTATGTATAGTAAAATGGATAAGCCTGGATACCTGTATCTCAAACGAAAACAATGTTTAATCTAAGCGATTGCTAATCAATAATCTATTTCCAGCTCAATTATTTGTTGTTTGTCTTCAAATAGTTCTCGGAAAGATATTGAGAGTTACGTACCATCGCATACGCTTAAATTTTTCTATCGGATAAATATGGACAGGGGACGGATTTTCCCGCTTTTCCCACAAGATTTTGGGTTCACGTCCGTTCAATAAACGTCATTGCATAATAAAAATATTAACTTTTTAATGATTCGTTTCTGAAGTCCTCTCGGGCAACAATTTGGTGTGATCCCGATAAGGAGATATAACTTTCCGGCTTTGAGTTTCCACTTCGGTGCTGCTTCCGGTCGAAAACTATTCTAGAAAAACGAAACAATTTTTAGGTGCGGGGTTCTGGAAGGAAAATCCGGCGTAGCAGCATTCTAATAAGTTACGACTGATTAACGATCACCCGTCTTAAAATACACCGATTGGAACGTGCAGGTTAATACAGCTGTCTTAGTTAGGAAACAATTAAGCAACACTTCCGTATAGAATGTCCAAATTAACCCCTGTACATCTTTTGAGCCTATTTTCACTCATCGACCAGTTTTCGGGTTTTACACGAAACTGAGCAGAGGTAGATAATAATTCCCCACAAGATTCCCCCTAAATTCCGCGCTGCATCTTTTACGGACATTTTTAGAGTGGAAGTACCACCGAAAATGTTACTTAAAAATCGAACATTTATGTTTTGGAGTCGAAAGTCAGAAAGTGTTTTTCGTGGCATAAATTTGTTGCTACCTAACAAATAGAAATTAGCTTCAACAGCTCTGTCTTACATATCTAAACGTTGACCAGTATTTTGGGATAAAATGCTCTGGCATAGATTTTGAGAGATCTTGTGGTCCAAAACACAACCGGAAGTAAACCTAAGAATTAAGAATATGAAGATTTGCGTAGAAAAATTGACTAGGTTATTATTTCTAATCGGACAGTGAACATTAAATATGGCTAGCGTTATGCGTTCTCTTAGAAAATTGTTTTTGCCGTTTACGAACTTTTTCAGATTAATTGTGTTTTCCGTGTTTCGTTTTCCTGGACGTGCTCTCTTATTTTATTGATGTAACTTTTATCGACGCAATAACAGAGAAAACAACAAAAAATAAATCTCGAGATGTAATATTATTAGCGGTGAGTCATGAGTCTAAATTTGCTCAAAAGGGTGCACAGGGGTTATCTTCCAAAAAGGGTGCACAGGAGTTAAATAAAATTATAATTGTGATACACATGGCTATAAAATCAATTTCGGACTGACCATACCAATACCAGTAATTACAGATTATTTTGAACCGTGTCCACAAATAGTTTACTACCGAAAAACATCTTTTGGTGGTCTTTGTATTCCTACTGATATTGATGATAAAATTCTACTTTGATGTTTAAAACAGGCTGAAAGAAAGACTTGGTCCTTATCGGAGTTTTGTGACCATTTTTGGATTCGATGTCGAACCGGAACGAATAATGTACTTTAGTTTCGCTCAAAATTACCAGAGATAATTATAATTCGCTGGTAATGACTGAAAGCAGTTGAACATTGAAGTGTACTGAAGGGGCGTGCGGAACGAGTGGTAACTTTTTTTTGATTGGTAGTTGTTCGTTTGCCTTTCACTGAAAAAGTACTGAATA
>SCLF01721954.1:0-13934 GCA_004367975.1 Mesochordaeus erythrocephalus | reverse complement strand
GATTCGATAAGAGCGTAAAAAAGGCTATGGGTGTTTCCGTCTTATCGAATCCGATTCGATAAGAAGGATCACACTCCTTTTAAATACGTACATTTTTGTGTATTTAAGCAGACATGACGTTTAATCGACCCGTAACTCTTGTTCGAGTGGTACCATATTGAATTTGGCTTCAGCTCTCCCTTTAAAGTTGATCCAAAAGAATTTACCGTACTGTCATACCAGAAGTGTCGCCAAAATTTCGACAGAAAAGCGGAAATTAATTTTATCTAGTCTAAAATCACACCAGGTTTTTGTACGTAAAGATACTCAGGAAGCGACTCGAAAACATCGAGCAGCACTTCCGAATAGAAATGATGGCGCATATGTTAGGATAACCTTTGATCCGAAACTTTGACGGGAAGTGAATCAAATACAGAATTTGTCACAAATGTTGTCACATCAATGTTTATCGGAGGGTTAACTGAAGAGAAACCAATATAAATTAGCCAAATTGAGTTTTATCATGCAGCTTTCCAGACTCAAAATTGCATTTGTATTTTAATGTTAATATATTTATAAGAAAATTAACTTTAATTAACCAGTAGATACCGCTTCCATCAAGGCAGGTCTAAACCCCGTGCTCTTCGTTTCCATCTCTCTCGAAAACTAATCAATATTTTTTAATATAATTTTCGGTGTTAGTTAGCAAACGGTTCATTCTTTCTGCTTAGAGATTAGTCTTCTAGACACAGCGTATTAAGGAAGAATGTAATTTAGTTAGTTGATACTACCGTGCTTAGAACTAACATTACATGCCATTTTCTCAGCCGCAGTTGAATTTTCTACCCAGTGTATACCCAAATAATTAAGTTATAATTGAGGCTTCGGCCATACGAAGCGTGTATAAACTTTTTAGATTGTCATCTAGAAACGGCGCTTTAGGGGCTAATAAAGTTTTCTTTGTAGCTCTATGTTCCCATCCTTGAGACGTTTGGTCAGCTATCACGAAAACCGGTGAATATTTTAAATCAAATTGATAACATTAGATCAGTAATAAGTTCCAATGCTATTCATACTTTACTAGATATTGTGCAAACAAAAGGTAGCTTTTGTTTAACCGTCAGGGTACACAACGCCAATTTTGTGCCACAAAGGCTAAAAATGGCATTTTACGGATACTAGGACACATGCTATCTCAAATTTGACCCCACTGACCCCGGGTCAAAAAGTTTCGGGGCGACTTTTAAGCTTATCGCCAATTCCGATCGCGCTCTAGAAACACTTTCTATTTAAATAGAATGAAATTTTTTTTCGACCTTTTGTATAAAACCGTTAATTTTAACTCATAGGGAAATGGTAGCTCAATGAACTAGATCGTACTAGATTAACTAAGCGCCTGGGCATCCAATAGAAGTATCGAAAACATAGTGACATTGCACAATTTCCGGTTTCGTATATCCTCCGATTTCCTCCGTTTCCATTCCTGTAAAGTTTATAAAATTTACACATAGTAACATTGCACAATTTCCGGTTTCGTATATCCTCCGACTTCCTCCATTTCCATTCCTATAAAGTTTATAAAATTTACCGTTTTTTTCTTCTTTCTTCATTTGAATTTCATAATTGAATTCACTAAGTTCGGCGAGTTGTTTCACGATTTTCTCTTTTTGGGGGTCTGTCTAGAATATGAATTTTTGTCCTAAAAGGTACATCCCCCACTTAATTAGGGCATTTTCAAACGCTAATAATTGTTTTCACTAATGTGGGTCTTTCCTGGCTCTGATACCATTTTGGAAAAATATACCACTCTCATTCAGTCAACTGAGTGTTCGTAATCTTTTGCTACATAATTGTTACATGTATAATACCGCTCTCATAGCCTTTTTGATGCTCTAGGACAAATTCGTCCTTTATCGTATCTGGTTTTCCCCCCACCCTAAATTCGATTTTTCACTTTCAAACTTCAGAGTCTTTTTGGAAAAAAAATCAAATACCTCCGAATTCGCATGACTCATTTTTCATGGCGTTATCCGCGATTTTCCCGTTATTAATTTCTCCAAAAAACTTTTTTTCCGTCTCTTCTTTCCACACTTTTTCCGTCTATTTTTCCGCGTCTTCCTCCTCCTCCAAGACCACTTTTCGTGTGGCTGTTTACCCAGCTGTCCAGTCTACCACTGATTCGGAAAATCTGATTACACCAATCTGTTGTCGAGATGCTTGGCCAGTGTTTATAATCTTTTTGTGGGTGTCGAAGTCTTCTAGGCTTATTGATTTTCCCCACTTTTTGCATAGCAATCTGTCCCGTTCATCTTGATTGTCCGTTATCTTCGTTAGTCTTCTTAAGAGGACCACATTCTTTCATTTACTCGGATGTTTCGTACTGCATTCTTTACTTTATTCGCTCCCTGCTGCCTTTTGTCGCCTGACTGAATTGTCTCGAAGATGTCGCTGACTGTCTTTTCCATTTCTGCTACGCTTCTTCTTCCAGAAAAGCACTATTTTTCGACTTACTTTATAGGCCTTATCTAGATACGATATCCAAATAGTTGCTTTTGCTTCTTTCACTCTGGCGAGAATTGTCCGCCCCTTTCCTACGATAGAATGCTGCACATTCTCGTTGAAGCATTCTACTTCTTCTCGGGCTCCAGCTGTCGGGCTCCAGCTGTCGCCAATTCCATCCGATTTGGTTCTTGCTCTTATATTGAGCTAATTATTTTACCTTTTGGCAAAAGTCGTAGCTCGACCCTGTAGCGCCGCATGCTATATTCAACGCCTGATTCTGGTACTCCCCTCCCAAGTTTAATTGCCAATATTTTCGTTAATGACCCCTACAATCTTTCTGATTGGTAGGACTCCAATTTGATACACTTCCTTTACACACTTTTAACCACTGTGTTTACTTGCCCGATTTGCTTGCCAATTTCTACAGTAGCCTGTCTACCATTTTCTGAACTTTACGAGAGTTCAAAAATTGTTCAATACTTGTAGTTATTTTTATTCAAACATTAAATCGTTTTTAACAACAGCTGACTTTCGCCCGGAGATATCATGCTTCGTTAATTCAGTAACGTGGGCCTCTAGTGCCAATTTCTAGCAACTGTGCGAAAGAGGTCGAAATGACCTGCTCTATCTCAATTTTGTTCGTTATATAGGATAATTAAGTGGTCAATTTCGATCGAAAAGTTGACGGTTCGTCGATATTGCTTTATATTAACCCGTTTAAACCTTTTATAATTATCTCGGCGTGCCCATTTATACTTAAGTTGTGGGTAAAAGGTATGAAAAGCTAATAAAAAAATTTTACCATACCGATTTACAATCATACCTTTTCAGAAATTCATTTGTCGGTTTAGGTACTTCCATTGAAGTGCTTAAACTGATCTTTTGAAATATAGAGGAATCCGTTTTACATTTTTGGATATTTTTTCGAATTCTTAGCTTTACAATTTTACACACACATTCAAGATGCTATATACTATTTCATTTTAGAGTTACACATATACAATTAGACGATAATTATATGGAACTATACAGTTCATACAATTTTCAAAAAGTATTATTTTTCAATTTTCCTTGGTTTACTGTCTTTATAGCTGGCTCCTACCATTCCACAATGCTCTTTGTGTCATAACTATACATTTTCTCAAATTTGAGGTGAGTAACTTTACTTGGCTGAAAATGTATTGATTCCGAGGGCAGGTAGATAATCTTAACACAAAATCCTTTGCTAAACATATTTTCCTGAGAACCGTGGGCGTAATACTTCCATGGTTGGTACAGAGGTCGGTACAGAGGTCGATAAAGGGCCCCACAAGATCAAGAATAATCTAATTTGACAGAAAACTAGCCTGACGGTTTTTATAGTACTTCATAGAGCCTTAGTAAGAATTCATTCAAGTGGGAACCTTTATAGTATCCCATTATTCATTAATGCTTAATTGTTCGTAGAGAAATTGTTTTTCAAATTACTAAAATGGTATTCTTTTAATAATTTCAAAAGTGACTCCAACTGTAACTCAGTTTCACTAAAATTCGACTCAAAAACAGTAATAATTACTGGCCTAAAGTAAACGATAAATATAGTTATTTGCTTTTGTCCGCTAAAGATACAGATGACGATGTTGTATTGATCGAAGATTTAGACGTGTGATTTGTTTTCTCTGACTTTGTGTAAACCTAAATAATTTTCTTTAACCGTACGATCGGCAGTCTCGAATGTAATCTGATGGTACAGCGGTTATACTTGTGGAACGTCATCCACGGGAGATGTATCTAGGCTCGAATCTGTCCCGATTCTGTTTTTCATTTCGTATAAAATTACCCATCGTTTACTTATTTAACCCGCACACTGCACGAATGGTTCTACTCACACGCTGCAATCTGTGCCGCTTGACACATTATCGTGAAACTCACTATTTTAGTTCTAGTTTGAATATATGTACTAACATTCAAGCTGTTTTCGATCAAATCATATCATTCTTGATCTTATTGGATATACGTACTACGGTATTATATCTACTCATGGGCTTATTTGCAACAGTCGCCTACGCAATTTACTATTATTCCGTATAATTATCGACCCCTTTATCAGAATTTGTACTTTTGTCTCATATTCTTCCCTTCATCTCCCTCTACCTCTGTACCAACCGCGGGTGAAATATGAAACTGACTTAAAATAAAGAGCATAACACAGCAGCTATTACGCCCGTGTGCTTTCCCGGTGATCCCGACATTCATAGACTTTTAGCCTTTTGTTTAGTTTGAAACTGAAAATTATCTCCATTGGAGGACTACCTGTTTTTTAAAACATAAAGCCTTTCGCCGGTCTTCCACGATAATCCCACTTTTGCTTTGGACATCTGTATGTCTATATGTACAAACATCCTATTTTTACTACTCTTGCCCGTACATCTTGCCATTTCAGACGACATCCATCAATCCACCTGCAACCCGTGGAGAACATAAGATATGTTATTGTGCTTGATGGTTTTTTACTAAAAAGTGTATCCTTTCTTCTACCTGTTTTATCCAACCATAACGCTTTATTTAAAGTCTGTAGTTTATTCCACCTTAAAACGGGAGGTTGGTTCTTTAGAGGTTTCGTACTCAGAGCTACGTCTTGTTGGTAGTTCCTAATAACTGCCTCAAACAATATTGTTTGCTCAAAATCTAAAGCAATGTTATGCAAAACGAAATTTTCAATCTGCAGACTTGTATTGGATGTGGATGACGGTCACAATATTTTATGTACTGCATCAAGCATTGAGCTTATCTGGGTCCATTTGAGCTGTCACTAATGTATATTAACATCTAAATCGTCGCCATTCCACCAATATTAAAGGCTTTAAGTATACATATTAAGGATTTCTACCGTTTGCTTTATCTTTTATTGAGGTATAGGCCAGACTTCGACCTTATCCAAGCCCTTATTCGGTGGTAACTGACTTCTTTATTGGGTAGCGTTTTTTCGGGACTTTCTCTACGCATCTTGTCCATGCTGAACCTCGTTGATTGGTCCTATTTACTCCTATTTCCTTCCATCCGGAAAGCTTTTAACATAACGTGTCAACCGTTGTGAGCTTTTCGTGATCAGCATGTTTCTGATCATCTACAAGCATTCTGTAGATTATCAAGTACAAGTCACGATAACTTTCACGATCGGACACGCAGGTCCACTTGTTCACTTTTGAAAGCACTGATTCCGTATTTATCTAACTTCGCCAACTGTAAAATGGTAATACCATCCACAGATGCCGCGTTTATCCATGTAGTCAGAGGTGAGTTAAAGTTTTGAACTTTTAAAATCTGGAGACTTGTTCATTAACCTATAAGCTGCACGAATAGTTCTACCTATACTCTGAAATCTGTGCCGCTCTACATATTCTCGTGAAACACATTATTCGGTCATTCTTAACCTTATGGTGTATACTTACTTCGGTATTATATCTACTGATGGGCTTATTTGCAATAGTCGCCTACGAAATTTATTATTATTCCGTATAACTATCAACCCCTTTATCAGAATTTATACTTTTATATCTCATCTTTTCCGTTCATCGCCCTCTATACCAAACGTAGGCGTCTTCCGCCTACAGAAATTCGGGGTTGATTTGGTGCCGAGTTTCCCTATAACTAAGAATCAGAATTCGTTTATTTTTGTCTCGTATTGTTCGCCTCATTCCCCTCTACCTCAGCACCAAATATGTATTCTGCATGCATATTTTATTAATATTATATAGCAAGGTTGCTCATTTGACACAACATAATTTTTCGTTTTTTTTTCACAAGGTTTACGTATGAATATTGAGAAGGGATCCAGTTTTTTCCGCAAGTTTCGGATTTTTCGTTTTATGCGTTCACTTCCAGTGAAAATTCGTTGTCGAATGATAATTTTCCACTAGAGGCCGTCTTGTGCAACAATTGGGTGTGATTCCCAATTCGAAAAAAATTCCCGCTGATACTTCCGGTCTGAAAGTACGCTAAAAAGGGGAAAGGTTTAGATGGTGGTCCTGTATGGAAAATTCGGCGTAGCTCCACTCTAACATAAGTTATGGTCCTATTAATATATACGAATATCAGCTTGGGGGTTAATAATGTAATATAATAGGATAGCGCTTATTATTATCGGCATTTGACAATTACAAAGCAGATTATTATTATAATATGCGTTAATGAAAACTCATATTGTAATAGCGGGTGTAGCCTAAAAGGATAATAGTGGCAGTTTGTGGCTAAAACTTTATTGGGATAGTGAATTTGTGTCGATGGTCGAGGGCAAATCGAGCCAAGAATCTATCCCAATAACGTTTTGGTTTCCAACCGCAACACAATCCCCGTTAGGATAGTATGCCTTTCCAAATCAATAATCACACTTGTAAATAATGTTACATTGTAGAAAGCAAGTACGTCAGATAAAATTCAATCATCCCTGTAAAGAAAAAAGATCAAAAAGCAAAAAAACCGCAACAGAAATCAGTGGAATGTCCGACAGAAGCTGCTAAGATAAAGGCTGTCAAGTCAGAAAATGCATCTAGCAAAAAAAGTAACGTCATCGTGCATTTGGATGATACGGGCTCTGATTTTGAGGTACCACCGATATCTACGCTCACACCAAAGGACCGACGAATTGGCCGTAAATCGAAGGTAAAAAGTGTTATTTTTAACAATCAGGGCGTCATTTAGAAATTTAGAAAATCTCTGCGAATTGAGGTGCTCTGGAGTAATAAATATGATCACTAAATGTAACACTTTTCGTAGTCGCCCCCACCCATGTTCAAGTGGGAACTGATCGATTAACGAGACTAAGGGAGTCTGATAGCGTTTTTTCTTGCGGTTCCGAATCTGTTTTCAAAATGTCCGAAAAGACTGGATTAACTAGGCCACTTGGCCTCCAAAAAAGCACCAAAACATACTCCGATTATTGGCTATAAAGCTATGGACCTCGAAAGACACATTGTTCAAAATGGACAAAAAAGAATCTGAACGTCCAAAACTTTAGTTATTATGCAGTTGTTCGAATCGAATTTTTCGTGATCATAATATGTGATCGTAGGATGTTTTCTAGATCATAACAAAAGAGAAAAGTGAAAAATTCGTGATTTTCCTGACCTGTTGAAAATTTGCACTTTAGAAATCCCATATTTGGGCTATAACTAGGTCATGTGTTAGGAATTCGGGGTCGATCATTTGAGAAGCATTGAAGCTGGAGTCATGGCGCGTCTAATAGGCCTACTTTCGAACCAACAAATTGAGCTATAAAATTTTTACGCACTTTTGGGTAATGTAAAGCATTGATCGTGAAGTCAAACCTATCAAAGTTTAAGGGTATTTGATAGATTTTCTCATAGACCCGTGGGCCTTACACACCGAAATTTGATTTCGGGAAGTATGTCCGATTGGCCCTAAAGGGGACTTATTCCACGCATAATGACTCTGGCTTCAATTCCTCCGATAGTAACGACCCAGAATTCTTAACTCGTGACCTAGCTGTAGCCTAAAATGGAACTTCTAAAGTACAAATTTTCAAAGTGACAAAATCACGAATTTTTCACTTTTTGATTTGGTTATGATTTAGGAAACATGCTAACATGCTATATTCACTAAAAATTCTACTCGACATAACCGCATAAAAACTAAATTTTAGGACCATAGCTTCAAAACAAATAATCAAAGTATATTTTAGATGATTTTTTTGGATTCCAGCAGGATTTAGTTCGATCAGCTGTCGTTAAAATGAATTTTTTTCAAAAAAGTTTTGTTTCAGGTTCAGTCTTTAGGGGGCTAACTATAAGACGCCGTGTAATATTGGACATTCTGATAACAGATTCAAACCGCAAGAAAAAAATATATCAGTTGCCACTCGAACATGGGGGGCGTCATTGATTTGCTGTAACACAAGCTTTGAACGTAACCAAACATGTAAAGTATATCTTCCAGCATCCTTTTCCATATACGGTGATTTTGCAAAAACTATCCCATTTGAAGAGGCCAGACCTCGTCAATATCATCGGGGATCAGCAAGAGACAAAATACTGATCAACTTAGGGAGAACGACTGAGCAATGTCGCAATAAAGTTGACAGTGGTAAATAACACGCAGAAGTGCATTACAGCTGAACACTTCCATAGGAATTTTTCACCATCCATGATTCAGATGATATGAACACTGTGGCGCAGGCAAAATAATGGATGATAAACGACAACATCTGGTGTCAAGGGAGAGAAATACTGGCGATTTGATTTCCGAATTGCAGAGATTATCCTCAACGGTAACCGAAAAGCTCGACGATCGGAAACAATATGCAGCTAATCAAGAAGTCCTGAACGAACAACTCGATAAACAGATCGAGAATTAGACAATAACGTGCGTATTATGGAGCCAGAACGAACGACGCAACTATCGCAACATCGGGAGTTTAATTATTCCATACGTACTATGGAAATATAGTCGACCGTAACACTGATCTCAACGAAGGGAAGAATATCGATTTAAGAAACCCTCGTGGAAACTATTGTAATAACCAAGAAACATTGGACGAGTGCTGAAACTGTGGTCTATTTGGGCACAATAAAAGAGAATGTCGAAGGCAAACACGCTTTCAGGCTAAGATAATGGCTGAATTATGACGTTTATCAGATTCAGTCAAAGAAATGTGCGGTGAACAGAAGGTGTCTGCACCTAGAGACACTGTTCCTAATGTTGGGATGGTTGCACGAGTCGGAAATCAACTAACAAACTTGAATGAGAACGTTCGTGTTAACAATATTAACGGCTATCAGCGGAACCGTGATATCGAGAACAATCGTAGCATCGATTGCATCGAACAACCGATACTACGATTGCGGCCTATTTGGACATTACCAGAAGAAATGCATAAAGCCAACACGCCTTTGGTGTTATGCCTGTAACGAAATAGGCCATACACAACACGCCGAGAAGTTTCATCAACAAAATAAACGAATAAAGGGCACGGCAATGACTCGCCCTGCTATGCCAACAATAAACACAGTTCAACCTAACAAGGACCACAAATTTGTTTCCGTGCAACTATATTTGGTAAAGACGGTCGACTCTTAGCCGGTTCGGGATCACAAGTCTCTATTATTCCAAAACTATTTTTCCCACGGCGATTTTACGTATTTCCAAAGCCCAAAAAATGAGATCTCAAGCAATAAATGGAACAGAAATCGAGGTTTATGGACCCACATCAATTGAGATTGGGTTAAAAAAATCGCAGTGCGATCACTACGTTGTTCTTGTTTGTAAGAATAATCAGACACCCGTACTAGGATGTGGCGAATTACTTATATACGGACAACTCAAAATCGACTTGGACAATCAGAACATGTAGATTGCCAACCACGTCAGGGAAGTGTGTCCTATACCGCCAATCATTACAAAAGGATTAGGATGAACCAAATTTCTCCAGTGCATGATTCTGCATGTCAATGAACGGCATACGAAATAGTGAAAAATGAGAACGTAACGCTTGTCAACGACAATCGTGCAGTGCAGCATGAACTGTCAAGTTCAATAGACGGCATCTAACGGGAAATTTCAGATTTAACAAAACAATTATAGGAGAAAATAGAACCAAATTAGAATAACCACTCAATTGCGAAATCGTCATCTCATGATTTAGAATTACCATTTGACTTGGAAAGCAGTGTATTTAAACAAAAAATACGATGTATTCTACCGGTAGAATCTGAAAACCGGAAATTGATAAGCGAAAGGGATGACTTATTAAAAAAATTAACAAGTTTGGAAACAAATATTTGTAAAGTTTGTAACCGACTAACGAGGAAATCAGCGAATTCGTATCTAAATACGACAATAGAAATCATGAATATGAAAATTGGAAACAGGTAATCTAATAGGATGACATACTCGACAAATTAAGTTTAGAAACCGATTGGATTCAAGGATCAATAAACGAACGGAAATAATATTGCCGTCACCCTACCAATAAAACAAGTTAATCCTGGTCACTCTACCAGTGAAACAAGTTTTGAGACATTCCATACGTTGCTCAAAATCTTTTTGTTGCCACCAGGTGCTCCAAATCTGATTTGTACTGCTTTCCCGAATGTTACTTAGGAACATTTCATATCCAGTTCCATACTAAGCAACTTTTACCAGCCACTTTTATCTTCTTCAGTATTTTACAGTTCCGCTAATTCTTTTTGCACCTGCACTTGATTGACGTTGATTTAATCACTCAACACTTTGCGTTCTAATTGACGTTGATCTTTCATCTGCCGGATATGCGAGGCGTTTCACCTGATTTCTTCACGCAGAATTTCCAATTATTTGTTCTCTTCAACAACTGTTGTATTGCGTGTTGAGTCCGCTCTCGGTGTTGATGCCGCCTTCGTATGTATCAGCTCTTGCAACTCGCTATCATCATGAGAGTTTTCTGGAATTTCACGTATTTTGTCCAGATCAAGAGTTTTGTCTGGCGGAATTTCTGGAACTGAAAAGCCTTTTTTGCGGTTAGATTTTCAACTGCTTTATTTCCTCATGCATTGTCTGCAACTCCATGCATTTTTCACGCTGCATTGAATCCAAGCCTTGCGCTCTGTTGTGTTGATTCTGCGCTTTAGCCCTCCATTTACGAACTTGTACTCGTATATGTTACAGCTTCTCTTCTTGCGCGTTTATAGTGTCTGGTTGGTTGTCATAGATCACCATCTGTTGTCTACCAGAGGTTAAATCCGGTATTCATTTTTCTATGGCCAACTGCACCCTGTGTTGTAGAATTGTTTCTGTAGGTGGATTCGCCAAACTTTTTCTTTGGCTGTCAATTGCGATATTGAGCTCTTTGAACAATTCCTCGTAATTTTCTGCAAACGTGTCATCCATTATGTCTTGGTCTTCCAAACATAACATGGTCCGAATATGGTTTACTGCTCTTGATGCATGAATTCCTTTCAGGGGCTGTTTCGTTGCAGCATCATGTGCAATCGTTTTGTCCATGATATCCTTGGTAAGCGATATGCGTGCTTTTTGTCTCGCTTTTTTGGTTTTGGGTTTCTTCATGCTTTTGATTTTAGATGAAGCTCGTTTTTCGTGTTTAATTGGGTCCGATTTCTCACAGATTTGTATTCTCACAGATTTGTAGAACCGGCCTATTGCTGTCAGAATTTCTCACTCTAAACAGATAATTATTTGTATATTGCCTTTAAACTCTATTTTCAAATAAGACAACTCAAATCCCCGCTTTGTTTATCATCGTTCAATTGAGCTGCAAGCACTAATTTTGTTACAAAACTCTTTGCTTGTTTTTCAATGTGGATACAACCTTGGATTATAAAGGCTACTTTTGTATTGAAAAGCAACTAGTTGTTAACCTGATGATCATGTATATCTCGTGGGCCAGCTTGCACAGTAGCAAGTAGGTTTATACTGAGATGATGATTTGATTTCAGTTGACTATTAGTAAGCACTTTTGCAGGTGTCCTTTTATTCTCAGCTTGGTGAGAATTGGAAGATATTTTTGAATATGATGTATCGAATAAGGATTTATATACAACCGAAAGTCAACAGCGTTCATGAGGCTTGTCCTATATAATAAACGTTTCCAGATTCATAATTCGTGCTTTTCCTCTTCTCTGAAGAGAAAATCACTTTTTAAACGTTTCACCAATTTACAATTTCAAAGATATATCTTTGTTCATCTCTTGCTATCTGTTGTATCAAGCTCTGACCTACCAGCAGTTGATATCCTACTGAATGCAACGCTGAGTCAAGCGAGTACCCTTAATTTTGCTTAGATCCCTTCTAGATCCCTTCTATTGACCTTAATTTTCTAACTTATTTTGAGACATTCCCGTATCTCTGCCCATTTTCTGCCTAGATATTGCTCTCTATCCTTCCCTGGTAATGGGGATTCATCCTCTACATGTTTCCACATTATCCACGTTACCGATGATACTTGAACTGTGTGTAGATTTGCAAACACTCCTAGATTTTCGAATGTTTACATCACCTCTTTATCATGAACGAACCAAGAACCGCGGTTTCTTGATTATCATTAAGTCTCGACAGTCTCGCACATGTATCACAAATCCTAATAAGTACTAGTTATTTACTATGTTGGTTAAGATCTAAATTTCAACATCTGTTTAAATTAAGGAGCCTTCCATTGAGGGCATCGGCCATATTGACATGTTTTCAAACATTTCGAGGAGGATTTCCTGATGTTTAGTTCCGTCGACAGATCCTGTCCGAATTTTTCACTAAATTTAGCCATTCTAAGTTTGTGAATATCCTAATAATAATGAAAATCGCTTTATTACGTCACAGTGAAAGTCGCTAAAAATTTTGTGTACACTAAATTATACACTACATTATTACTCTTCAATAAAAGGAAAGTGAACATTTTCTTTCCATATTAATTTCATGCGTTGTAATCATGTATTCACTAATTTTTGTAAAAATTTGCCAAATTTTTCCCAATTAAAACGTAAATATCGGTTCCTCTCAAACCTTAACTAATTTGACTTATTTCTCACCTTTTGAAAAGTGTTACCTGTCATTGTGTATCGTTAGTATTTTCCACATACTAATCTTAGCATATAATTTTGACAAACCAGTTTTGTCCAAATTTGATCAATATTTGTCCGAAATTTGACAAATAACACATGTAAACTTTCGTGTCCTTCCCGTTCCCTACATAGTCATGGAAGAACATTAAAGGCTCTTTTCATATTAAAAACCACGTCAGTTTTGATAGTTTTGACAGTTTTTTATAGTTATTTGACAGATTTATGTCAACTATTTTTGCCTAGTTTTTGTCATTTTTGAACGTTGACTTAGTAACTTGTTATTTAAACTCTCATATCGTAGAATCTTATCATTCGTAAGAATTTATTATTTTTCAACAATAATTTTGGTACAGTAAATGTCTCCACTATTGCTCAAATATGTCTAAATTTGACCAAAATTTTTACACATTTATAGTGAGAACAATAAGGGCTCTTTTGTAACGGTTTCAACACTACTACTCAACAAAAAAAGTGTTCAATTTTAACAATTTTTAGAAAAATCAAAATGAGTTTCCTATAATTACTAGCTCGAATAGCTTGAGGCTAAACTTCGAATTATTAACTCCTATGCTCCCTTTTGAGTCCATCAGACTCATCGACCTGTTTTTCGCGTTTTTCTCGAAACTGAGCTGAGCTGCGTCAGAATGCGCCCCCCCCCGGACTCCCCCCCAAATTCCACGCCGCATCTTTTACGATCATTTTTAGACCGGAAGTGCCAACGGAAATGCTACCAAAAAACCGGAAATTGATTTTTTTTAATCAAGAATCACACCAAATTGTTGCCCGAAACGACCGCTAGTGGAAAACTATCCTTAACAAATTTAAGTACCTTAGGAAATAACACTTTAATTTTTTTAGTTTTTTACGAGTTAAGACAGCTGTGACATAGATAGGAAAACGTTAAGC
>SCLF01721843.1:0-13938 GCA_004367975.1 Mesochordaeus erythrocephalus | reverse complement strand
AATATGTAAAAATGAGTGTGAACTATACACCTAATATAGGATACTATATCTAGTAGCTATAAGAGCACTTAAACCGAGGTAGGCTTGGATTTAACGCCGGGGATCACGAAAGCATCATTATAAAAAGCGGAACTATTAGTAGTCCGGAATGGCTTAGGGGTGCGTGAAAGCGTTAAAATGGGACATTTACAGAAATTTTAAAATTGACCCATTTGATCATTTTTGGACTGCAAATGGAAATGATCTCCTTAGACCAATAGTATGATCAAATAACAACAAAAAAATAAACAACGTGCGAACAGACGAAGGAAAGAAGACTCGGAAAAGGAAATAAACAAGAAGACAGAATGAAGAAAATACAGCTAGACAAGTCCTTGTCGAAAATGTGGCCAAAAATAGCATAAGAAGCCAAGCTGCAGAGGTACAGTCCCTAGGAGCATGACGGAAGTCCTCCAGAGAAACTACCAGAGGGTAGAAATAAAGAGTGAAATACAGAGAGAATCATTTTTGAAAACATTTGGACCGGTGAGATCGAAATTCATGACGTAGGCGATGACCTCATCGATTTTGATGGGAACTAAAGGACTCAGGGGACATTTTCCGAGAGAACGAACTTAAGTTCGTCGAAATCGGAGGAATTATTAGGAGTTCGAAAATTCCAGGACAAAATTAGATGACGTAATGGAGATCGATTTCCAACATATCGATTTGAAAATTAGAGCTCTGAGGCCACCACGTGTCTAGAGCTCAGAAAATATTAAAATTCAAAAATTTTAAAATACTCCCAATTAGGGTGAAGGGATAGAATAGATTTCACTGAGCTCGAAAATCTGAAAATTGACTCAAAAAATGAACATGAAGTGGAATTTTTGAGGCTTGATCAAAAAATCTCGAAAGAGGAAGGAGGATGGGAACCAATCACAACGCCGGACTTCCAACCACTCTTACAAGGAAGGGGAATAATCTCTACTGCAGAAGATAACATGCAAATCTCAATAGAGGAAAGGGAGATAGAAGTTTAGAATGGAGAATGGATGAATCAAACATACCTCAATTAAAATCTAAATAGCATTTAGCATCTTCAATGTATTATCATAAACCATGGCATTGTAATCCCTACGTTAGATAAGCCTAAGGATTCTCTAAATGGCATAAGGTTTATGCACGAATTCGTCATTATTAAGGTCTTGGATTTTCAGTTTCAGTATAACAGCCAGACGGTTTTCTTCAATTTAATGAATGCAGCGCTGCTTCAGGCGTTCACATATACGCAAGCAATTAAAAGCGTCAAAATAGGCGTCTCCATCTTTCGAAACACATACTTGGCCATTTCCCACCTTCTTTCATTCCCACCTTCTTTCATTTGGAAATTTTGTCGAATTTCTTCACATTTCTAGTTGTTCAAATTTAATTCAGCTAGCAAACTGTGTACCAACTAATCAATCAAATATATTACCTGATTGTCATAGACACTCACGTTAATACGTGATCCATTTGTCGTTGGAATTATGAAGGTGAGTTCTTCACTCCCATTGACATATCCGTGTACTGAAATTGTTAATTTTAAATTCCTGGTAACAAAACCGTGTTTGGAGCGTCGAAGAGTGGGACTTCAATAAATCTCGGGTTCATTTCGTAAGACCATCTTCGCATTTCTGTTGCATCACATTCTCAGTGTATGTTCAAATTCCGGGAGCTTTGCTAGTTCTGGACTTTCCGCCAAAAATAATTTTGTTTCGTGGAATTGCAAAAAAAGTAAGTCAGTGGCACAGTATGATGCAATTTATTGTGGTGAGTCCCAATATTACGACGACGTGCTACCCACAACTCAACCATCTATTTTACAATTGTATATCCGTTTATCGTGTGTTAAGTTATCTAGCGTAGTGAGTCACTCCGATTATGTACCCAGAATTCTTGAAGTGTTCTTGAATAACATATTTAGTTTACCGGACTTTATTAACAAAATATAACTCTAGCTCAGCATTCGCGACTCTTTCAGAGTGCAAAAATCTATTTCATATCCGTAATAGTCATAGCCTCCTCATTTTCATTTGGCACGCCATTGCCATGCTCATTATCATTCTGTTGAACATCACGAAAAACATAACGGTATTTTTTCTGGAATTCTGGAATATTCTGGAAAATAATATATTTTATGTTTGACTTTATATTTACTTTTTTGCAAGTATATAATAATAAATGTTTACAAAAAATATATCGCTTAAAATTACTGATGCATAAATGACTCCACATAAATATTAACACTGCACACGTAATTTCAACGTAGAGTATCAACACTGCACAGTTACATGTTAATGGTCTGCAAGCGTCAAATAATTGCGGGGAAAACATTATTAACTAAAAGTACTCATTGGTACGGACAAAATAATCATTACCCGGCTTAGATGACTTCAACCCTTACAACAACATAGAAGGCCTTATAAACCAGTTGGTTGGCTTTGAACTTGGCGAGCGATGGTCAAAACTTCCCGCTCTTGCCGAAATTATCTCTGAAATTGGTCTTGGATTATCCATGTAAGTAGGACATTTTATTCTGGTATTTTTATGTACGTCTTCTACTCTGTATTATGTATTGATTAATTTCTGACTAGATATATTTAAATTTGTTATTTATTGTGGGTATGAGGACTAGTTTCAATGTAAAGTATACGGTAACGAATTCGGATAATAAATTCGTTTACTTTTCTCAATATTTCAGTTGCTTGGATTTGCTGCTGCTTACAGTCGCTACCATTGAAATCAGGTTATCCTTGACCATTTCGGGTGGAATTACGGAATTATATCCACGTTTGGACTTTATGAACAAAAATCTTCATAAAATGATGTTATACGATACCTGATAAGGCCCAAGCCAAAATTTCATATGATTTAAATACACCCAACCTGCTGAACAACAGCCGGTACGTATTTATACACATAATATAGTCAACGTGCAGTTTAAAAAAACTGTCGCCGGGACCTTCAGGATGATGAAGGTGCCATTAGGTTTACTTTGTAATTCATTGCAAGTTGCAAATTCGGTTTACACAATATATATTCTAGATTATAGACTCATCAATATCAGTAACAACTCATGATTGAATCACTGACGACTAATAAATAAAACTACGGTGTATTGGTCTCGTTGACTTATAAAGGAGCCCAGAGACATTCACACCGGCTCACGCTCCAGACTGACTTCCAGTGAATGGTTTGGGGTCCTTTTATCTCGGGTCAAGTAATATGTAAAATCGTGTACCGTAAAATATTTTCTACTATCTCTCCCTGTTCGTTCACACCACACTGCCTGCCTCCCTGATCAACCACGCCATGCTATATATCTCTACTCTCGTCAACAGGGGGCGTACCGATTGGGTATAGATCCAGTGCGAGCCTCTGTAGACAGTGCGAGCCTCCAGTGCGAGCCTCTGTAGACAAACAAAATGACAAAAACGAAACTGTCCGACCTGCGCTGCCGCCAGTGCTCGATTCCAAGAAACTCGATTCCAAGAAAGCGCTAGAGAAACCAAACATCGACAAAACAGCAGACAAAACTTATCTCCCACGAATAAAATTACTTGACCGCATTGCAGCACATCTAATCTGGAGATGGAAAAATTGAAGACGAAAGTCCAGTCCTAAGGAAGGAAAATGAAATACTTCGCAGATAAGTCTGCGCAAGTAAACGCCCCAAATACAACAGCAGGAACATGCAGGCACGAGAAGACATATTCCTCGGAATGCTGAAAACGGTTTAAGATTCTTACCAACGCGCAATAGCCGAGAAAACGAAGGCGCCTTTACGTCATGCTGCGCATCAAATATGAAAATAATCGGGAGAGAGAATTTGCACAACAATGGGCGGTCAAAAATCCAGCCATACAATGACGACCACAGAACTAGAAGCATTTGAGGTTCTAACCAAAGCTCTTAAACCAAGAGCAAACAACTCGCGTATGACAACACGGCAGTCTCACCGCGCGGTCCATCTCGGACAACCCCATAACAACCAGGTTGTGGTCCATGGCGAAATGCACGCAACGGGACCCGGATACATGCTGAACAATGTCGACATTAGTCACAAGAAGACTCATCCAACTGACCAATGTAAGGAAACATTCCTCCTCCCCAAGGTAGATCTACAGAAGGCCCGCGCCATAATCGGGACAGACACCCTCGTCAGTCCGATTTATGGAGGGTGATCACGCACGGGAAACCGACGAAAACAGCAGCTGGACTGGTATCGTTTGCATGCCACGACCTCCATACGCACTCACCAGTGACAAGTACCACCAGCTGTATCCGCTGGAACGTTCTCCTTTCCTATTGATATTGGCCAGAACAATCAAAGTTGTGCTTTGCTTGGCACGCGAGTACGAACTACCAGTCGCAGCAAGCCACGGCTTCCAGCTACGAAAATGGGAATCACCATTCCAGTTTTCTATGCCATTTAAACCACTAAAATTTAGAAATTATACGGTTCGGAATTTGTGTCGGATAAAGCTTTCTGAGTTGCACAAGGCAATGAAACCCGTTATCAAAAGCTTGTCGTCCATAGCAAGCATATACCATATCAGTCGTGCAGAACTGATGAGTGAACTCATTGTATTATCAAACTGCAAGGTCGTTTACCTTTGTCGGTAAAGGACGCTGTAAACTAACGACCGTTCCACATATGCGTGTTAACGCATACACACAACCTAGCCATAGAAGGCACGCTACTGCTCCGTTTATTCCATGCCATATGATACACAGCATTCAAAGTCACGAAGACTTATATTACTAACTGAAGTGTTCTAGTGGATGTCCTACCTCGCACAACTAATACTACCAGCATAAAAGCCAAACAAAAACAGTAGAACTACTCACCGTTAACGAAGAATCTGCACCGGATGACTGTGTATTAGTGGCTAACTTCAGGCCCATAAACACTATCATTGATGAATATATAATTACTGCACCGCTCCTAAACCTCCGCAAACTCCGGCGGAAGATAATACTGACGCGATAATACCTCAAGAGTACATATAAAAGGTCATATTGGTGTAGTCAGAATGGCATCTATACTCTCGAGCTCAGAGTTAAACTGGAACGGACGACCACATAGTTATATATGGCCCGAGCGTGCGATTGTTTCAGGATTAGGCATCAGGAAACAGGCTAGAAATAAAATATGCTGGAGCGGCTGACGTCACAATGACAGAAAACCCCGTCATACTCAGCGTACATGTAACAATCGATTTATAACTGAGCAAGTTAACAGTAGCCAAAGTCTTGTCAAACTTATCCGTGTGGACAACTCTATCTACATCAGAACAGAACCCTTTAAACACTTCTTACAAACTATTGGAACAAACTATGCCCATCAAGCCACCTTCACCGGCAATGATTTGCCAGTACTCTAAAACAACAAGCTGGATACTTTATACGAGAAACTCCGAGATCTACGGAACATTTTAAGAATCAATTTCACCAGCCCACCTGAACGGGCCGTACAAAAACTTCTACCAGTCCGCATAAAACGCACACATACCCGAGGATTCAACAAACTCAATTTTCGCAAGTACAGCACTCGTCTTTTCAAGATCATTCAAGTCAAAGAACAACGCTAAATTGAGGAAAATGGTTCCCGGAGGACCAGTGTAAGGATATGGGCTACGTATATGCAGCGTTTTTCTGCCTATTTTAAGTGTTTCAGCAAAAATGCACCTTATATATTTTTCCCACTCTCACTCTTAAACGAACTTCTTCTGAAGCGAAAATATAACAATTTGTACGTAGAGCCATAAATGACAAAGTTTTAGCAAATTTTAATTCCTCGGCAATTCTGTTTCCAAAAACTATTTTTTAAAGATAAATCAAAATATGTTCTCCATAGAGATGTCATTTGTATTGGCAGGCATACTTATAATAGTTCACCATAAATATTACTTTAATTATTCTTTTTTAAATAGCTGTAATCCGTGCTTGTTAATAAGTCCTAAAGTGATTTTAATTATATTTCAGATCGACCGATTCAATTCAATGGTTGTTTAATATTCCAGACCCTGCATCCCGTTTGCTGGAACCACTTTACGTTAGGATTGCAGATCAAGATAAACCAAAATTAATATTCTAGACAGCATGAACTCCTTGACCCATTGCGAAAAGTGGAATGGCTGACACTTTCAAGTTTAGCAAACTAACTTCTAGAACGTTCCAGAATAGTTGAATAGTCTAATAATCCAACTTCGTGTCTTAAAAAACTCTCGATGTAATCTTTCACCAAAGGGTTAAATTATACAAATAGTGATGAATCCGTTATGCAAACGGATACGCGCTTCTGCATGTGCGTATAAAAATAACCTCGAGTTATAATTACAAACAATTGTGCAAACTAGGGACGGGAACTATTTGAAATATTAGCCTATACCAGAAAAGCTACCACAACACATGTGTCCAAAGCCGCCCCTCCACCTGTAAGTTGCACCCCATAGGTAGACAAGACTTAGAGACTTGATAGAGTTTTTTGTTGCGGTTCCGAATCTGTTCTCAGAATGTCCAAAATTATACCTCTTCGTACAGTTAACCCCCTCTAAAGACAAAACGTGAGTCGAATATAGTTGACATTGACCGTCCAGAAATATAGTTTTAACGCGGTTGTTTCGAGTCGAAATTTTAGTGAACATACTTGGCATATTTATGTATTTTATTTAATTCAATTTTTGCGCAAGACCCAGAATATAAGAAAACAGTAATTTTAGTTTTGTATACTATAATTATTTGTTATAAGATCGTTCAGTAAATCTCCTTGTCTTCAATTCCGGTCGACTGTGATATAGCATTTGTGATGTTGATTTATATAAGTTGTTATTAGCATAAGCAACCCCTACAGTCATAAGCAACACTAAAGTAGTATAGAATGTTAATGTATAGTATGTTCTAATTAAAGAAAATCTTACTTTATATGTCTCAATCCGCACAGAAATTATCATATATACAGGATTGTTCGTAATAAAATATCTTTATAATTCATAATATTCATAATTGTAATGCAAAAATGACAATGACTATGATGACCGAGCTTAGTATTCGATTTAAAAGCACTGGAAATTATTTTGTGCACTTATTGTAAATGATATGTCATAGTTTTAGCATGCATATTAACACATTTGTTAATCCTGATTGCTATGAACATAAGATTAGAAAGGCTTCTTATTCCTTATAATCACCACACCCGCTATTGTCCGACGACTATTTATAGCATAATAATTTTGAGAATAATAGATATTATTCAAGAGTTTTTCGTGCTACAGATATTCCCACCAATATCATTTAGATTAATAAAGTTAGTATAGAACCAAACTCTCAATACAACAGATATAACAAATGAATGATTCATATTTTAAATAACCCATACATTAAAATTTAGCTTATTTATGTGACTTACCTAGCGCACTGACTAGAATATAACCTCACTAGAATCAACTCACTAGAACCACCTCACCTATAAGTGTCTATGCCGTTACCCAATTATTCCTGTATTTTACTGCGTGTTTTTCCTGCTGTGAATTAGTCGTGCTAATATAGAAATAAAATCACCATTATTAATTATGAGTTAAAATTTATAATATGTTTACTTATTGCATTATACACATTTATAGATCAATACACAACACAGACATGAAGTCAGGGTTTTATAGAAATATAACCACTATGCCTAATTATGAGTTATAGTCATAGAATATTCACTTTACATATTATACACATATATAGACCAATCCATAAAACAGAGATATAAGGTTAGATCTTTATACACATATCTACTTGAAAAATTATACACAGAGACGTATACACTTTTTACAGTTCCAAAATTATGGATACTTTCAGTTTATCAATAAATATATATATTTTCTATGAAATTTCTAGTTTTATAGTTCCGCCACCTAAGCTTCACTAGTTTGTGCATCCAGAATAAGTCTCTCCATCTATGCTGCACCCCTCATCGGCATTACGGTAAAGTAAATTCTGAATAGTTTCATATTCCTCCGGAAAAATCCGTAGAGACGTGAAACTCAACGGCGACTATGAGACGGTCTGTATTTCATTCAATGTACCTATCCCAATTTAAACTGGATGTTCATTTTCAGCGTAACAAACATTATTACCACACAGAACCTCTATACATCAACCCAGAAAACAAAGGTTACCGCTTATTGGAGCCACTGCCCCTGTGCTAATCCACAACTACTACAATGTAAGGACATTCATCAAGTATTTATAAAACATATATATATTATCAGGCCAAAACTATTGCCAGTTGAAGGATTTCACTGAATATATCTTGGTCTTTGAACTCTCCTTATAAAATGAGCACAAGAGCACAAGAGCACAAGAGCACAAGAGCACAAGAGCACATTAAACAGACGATTATCATTATAAGAAATTTTCTATATGTTAAATTGTAAATATAATTCACATCCATATATAAGTCATTTATATATAAATTAACATAGGTCAAACAATTCAAATATTAGTTAAATAATTAATAGCCAGAAATTAAACAGAGTCAATACATGTTATCCACACATCTCTAACTCAGACAGAAAAGTTAAATATAGGCACTCTGTACGGCAATAAGCGAAATTCATATTGTAGGATTTGGATTCATTCATATGGATCATCTAGACGTAATAACTTTACCAGAAACCGGTCATTCTGCAACTACCAGAACCAATATATTCATAATAATTTCATTACCTTGATCTACTAGTACTGCTATATGGTAATTTAGTTTGCCTCTCCATTTCCAGTCCACCGTTTTCTCGAACTTATTACAATGTATTCTCCGGAAATTCCGACTAAAACATATGACTCATCGTATATTCCATCAATTAGGTCTAGATAACTTGGGGCATAAAAAGGGGTAAGGTCAGCCAAAATTCTAATCATACTGTCGTCCAGGGACATAATGTTTTCCTCATCAGCATCCGCACTAAGTAGACTAATGATCTTGTCTGCCATAATACTCAGTTTAGTATCATTAAGATGAATTCTATTTTTGCAATAAGAACAAGACCTATCATTAAGATTAAGTCTATGATAGCATTTTCTTGAGAGAAAAAGTGCAATCTAAACATCATACTGTTTTGTACCGAAGTATTCCCGTATAGATATTTGAATTTCGTTAAACCATATGTGATGAGATGCCGGGCCTATATAAATAAAAAAAAGACATACTGAATTATATAAATCTACCGGACTTTGATTTCTTACTATTCTATTTAGTGTGCTAAAACATAATGGCCTATAAGTGAGTCACGTGTTAATAATTCTTGGTCGGTCCTCTGAGAAGAATAGAAGCTTGGGTCATGACGCGTCGAATAAGCCCACTCTCGAGCTAATCCGACATACTTCACGAGATCACAGTTTTAACTTAAATTCCCCCACCCCAGATAACGGGTCTATGAGAAAATCTATAAAATACCCTTAAAATGTGATATATTATAGTGATTACCAAAAGTGCGTACAATTGATTCTTCTCAAGTTATGGTAATTAAAACTCCACAATAGGGGTTTTGGGGGCTAACTGTACGAAGGAGTATCATTTTGGACACATGTGCCACAAGTAACTTCAAAGTATCAATTATGTATCCGTCCTAATACCGTAATTAATCCCGCCCATATAACTCGATTTCAGCGTGGAAGTAGCACGTTTAAGTCGTTTTTTTATCCAAGAAAGTTATAATATCCCCAATAAAACTGAAGTATATTTTCGCTCGAATTGCGAATGAAGAAAGCTGTGGCATCGATTTATTTAACTGTACTTAAATTGTCTTAATATTTCGTTCCGACAAAGTATTGAACGCCATACTCAAATGGCACTGCACACGAAATTTAATTCAAATTAAATTTTCTCAATCACAAGATATTCAATCACAAGATATTCCTTATCTGATACAGTATGTGTCTTATCGATCATAACCTGGCTCTCTCCTTTTTTAGCTCGATTTTGGTCCGAGCAGAAGTTCTGGATACAATTTGTGATCGAAACCTAGTTTTTTAACGCTATGCTTGCAGTCTTCAGTCCGTAAGGAAAATATTTATTCAGTAAAATATGTTATGTAGGAGTTAAGAGACTTTGTTTTCTTTTGTTAATAGTGTTACAAGTGCTAATTAAAAATATTTTTTAAATTTAAATCTAAGATAATCGCATTTAAGGTTAGCAAACCGTCTGGATTTCCGCCTAGAAGAAAAACTACCTTCTCGTTTTCGGGATATCCGCAATAGTAGGGCTGCCCTTACCATTTTTGGTCATCCACTGATTAAATTACGAGAATATCGGATTTCATGAGATCTCTGCAGGGAGTTTAATTTGATTGCGATTCTCGTAGTCATAGTATGCGTATTTTTTATCGACTGTGATGTTGAGGGTGGAGCCAGTTGGGATCACATGATTGTATCATTGATTTCTGCATGGATTGGTTTTTTGGAATGAAATATT
Organism: Mesochordaeus erythrocephalus; assembly: GCA_004367975.1. Lineage (NCBI taxonomy): Eukaryota > Metazoa > Chordata > Appendicularia > Copelata > Oikopleuridae > Mesochordaeus > Mesochordaeus erythrocephalus. Next base: position 3,452 of record SCLF01721843.1, on the reverse strand, counting down.
GAATTGTCCATAATTTTTCTGATAACTTCATTTTGGTTCCAGCATCGTAAAACGTGGAATGAAAATAAACCGATAAAATTATTTATTGTTAATTAAGCTACGAACTATTTTCCCTGATTTATTGATATGTATTCTAAAGCGGACCATCTCTTTGCAGTACCCTACCGAAATTACAACTATTTCAAAATAAATTAAAAATTGGGAGAAACAAAAATGTTAACTATTCGTGCTATATTAAAAAAACAATTGTCAACTATTCGAAAGCCGATCATAATCTAATTGAATTTAAGATGGCGTGGGAGAGGTCATATTGAAAGATCGTCATTTTAAATATACCAAAGCTATGTTCAATAAGCATTCCCAGCAACTTAATTCTCAAATCCGCTCAGACAAAATATTACACATTTTTCAGAAAAAATTATTAAATTACAGATGCTTGATTCAAAGGAGTGATTCTTGATAGTAAAGGTAGAAATTTATTCTGGGAATAGGATGATTCCGTCCAGTGAAGACCTATTCAATGAAAGGGACAATAATATTAGTGACTGATACAATCTATCTGCTAGCGCCTACAGGAATAAGACGTATCTCTTTTTTCTAATTATTTCAAACTTCTGTAAGTGACGAAATAGGAGGGGCAGTATCAGCACAATTTGAACTGATGACCGGGAGCCCGAGAATATGCTAGAAGCTCCAAAAGCATAATCTCACTTAGCGATCTCACTAAGCGATCCAACAACTCGTCGTAAGCAACAGAACATACTAAGGAACATACTACGGAACATACTACGGAACATACTACGGGAACATACTACGGAACATACTACGGAACATACTACGGAACATACTACGGAACATACTACAGAACATACTACGGTAGAAATTTTTGGTTTCAAAATTTGCCAAATTTGAAAAACAAATTTGAAAAACAAATGGTACCAGTGTCCCAAAACAGCCTTGTTCGGCATGGCCGATCGAGTCAAATTTTCTTTCTATCGGTTCCGCATTTTTGCCCATTTTCAACCCGCCATAACTTCGGTTTCCGTGAATATGGCATGCATTCTACGAACTATATCCATCAGTTTAGTTAGTTCTGTTTTAACGACATTCACATTTTTTTCTTTGCATTATTTCGTGCTCCATTCACGAATGTTTTCCGCGCGTGTGCGTATGGATGGGTTCAGGGTGGGCCCTCGTGACGCATGCTCGGTTTCGTTCTCTGGTAGATCTTCTGTGTGCTCTTCGGTTTCCTCCTCGACATCTTCGTATTCCGATTCCGATTCCAAATTGCCGAAAAAATAAGGTTCTAGCTCCTCATAACGCTTTAAGTGTAGTCCATCTTGTATGTCCATTACTGAACACAAACGTCCTCCCAGTTTCTCCTTCATTACTTGCCATAGTTCCTCACTCTCGGCCACTTAGCTCAGACTCGATCACCATGCATGTTTTGGCCGTCCCTTCGCCGTCCGTCGGTGTGACGTCCTCTTCTGCGGGTTGCCCAGTTTTGCTGTTTACATGCACTTGTTCAGTTTCATCGTTTTAGTTTTCATGCAAGTGGAGTCCTTTTCGGTCTCCGCTTCTATCATTTCGATTTTCTCATATGGCCTACAAATCGCCTCGGGAGGTTTCAACTCCCAGATTTTTGGCCTCCCAGGAAGTGGTCAGATCGGGACCAGAATCTTGGCTTGAATCGTCGCTTTCTCCGAAAATTATGTTGCTACAGTGTTCCGCTCGTCATATAGCCCATTAGACTCGCTCTCGTTTTTTCTTGCGTTAGAAGGCTTGAGCCCTTCCGATATCGCTATTTGTCGGTATCTCTGTTGGAACGTTCATTTCTAATGGCGTAATTCCCACTTGCCGTTCTGACACATCGCTGTCCTGTGGACTAACTGTTCGGTTTCACCGGCCAGGATTTCTGGGGAGTTGGATGTTTCGCTTTCGACCTCGCTATTTTGCGGTACCCCTGCGACCGGTTCCAAGACGGGTCCAGTAAGACAACATGAAGTCTATATCGAGATTTGCATCAGTACTTATTGCTGTTAATATTTGGCCAGGTGATTACCCAACTCCAGTTACCTGGGCTGTAGCGCGATGTTGCAGTGGGGTTTCACAGTGGGATTCAACGATGTTGCGATGACTATGCCAACAGATTGTGAGGCGTTGATAAATATCCACCGCTCAATTATCCTATATGGGTGGGCCCAAATTACTGTTTATTATTGCCCGGAGAAATTTGAGGCATTACGGGCCACATTGAAGTTAGTCTGGAGATTTTACAGAGGCTGAATCCGGACAATAAATCTACTGACAATATTGTCGAAAAGACAATAATAAACGCTAAAGTTAATGTTATGTTTATATCTGGCAAAAGACTTCTTGGAAAAATATGAGGACGAACTATCCTTTTCAGACCCAGCTGCTCTAGAATCAGAGGTCGTCACTATCATGGGGGAACCAGATAAGATACAAAGGACTGAACGACTTAGGGAAAAGTTTAGCGATATTCCAACTGAATAAGACACCTCTAAATAAGGAATACCCTAACAGCACTAAGTTTTTCATGGTTGTCATTTCAGTTTTAAGTCGGAAAATTATCGATTTGAAATTGTTGTCATTTTGGTCATACGTCGGTTATTTATTTTATTATAAACCCGAGGTTAACATTTACGAAATGTAACGTACGGACATAATAACGAAATCTTCGGATATAACGTCGGTAGGGTGAACGTCCAGTTTCACGTGGTTCGTATACATTAACTAACGATCAGATCATTGCATGTAAACTTTGCTCTAGGGACATACGTTAATGATCAGTAGGATGTAACAATTTCAACATGCAGTGGGTTTGATAAAAAGTACATTAATGTGTGCGCCAATTGAAGGTCTTCATCGACTCCCCGCAGTATTTTGATTTACAGTTCACAGAAATTCACAATCACAATTTCTCGGCTGCAGACCACTGAATTAATTACACCATCATATAAGCTTAGGCAGTGAACGCAGGCTAGCTTAGAGTTAAATTTCTAACTCTCTGGCCAACCTACAAACATGTGTACCAATTTAACAAACTCACTGTAATAGCAAATAATAACACCAAAAACCATTACAGATACCTACGATAGTACCCAATGATATTTATTTCTCCTACTCCACCTCACAATTGGAAGTGCTTTATGTTGACTACAATTTTATTTCTATGAACCCACGGGGGAAATACATGTAAGTACATTTAAATACATATCTCCCAGACCGTTTTTTGGTTACTTATGACCAGGGACCCTGTTTTTAGCGTTTTAAAGGTCTTAGGCGTGGTTGAATGTTTGATTGACCCCCCCATACCCCCCCTCGAAATTAAACGCCGGATTTTTTGGGCTATTTTTAGACCGGAAGTACCACCGGAAGTGGGTTATTTTGAATCGCTAACCACACCAAATTGTTGCTCGAGACGACCT
>SCLF01721732.1:0-13939 GCA_004367975.1 Mesochordaeus erythrocephalus | reverse complement strand
AATGAAATTTTGTAACTAACTGAGATCAAATACACTTTTCCCAAAAAATTGTAACTAACTGGGGGTAGGGACTGTATTTACACGTATTTAGACGTATTTACACGTATTTACACGTATTACACGTGTATTTACAGTAAGCGGTCAACAGAAACTCCAAATGATGAGCCCAGTCGCGGCCCTGCAATTTCGCTAGTTTATTCCATTTTAAGTTGGATTTCAAAATAAACTTTGTTAATTATTAGGGGTACTAACTATCTGATGAATATTGGTAGTTGCGTACACTTACATACACTGACAAATTCCGAGGAGATAAGCTAGGGCCTGTGAAGTATTATTGTAAGATTTTATTATTTCGTGTTTTGTATTTCTGTACTGCTTATAGATTTCAGTTTCGTGCATGTAGATAGAAAACATTCAATAGGCTATAGCTGAACTTTTGGTAACCTAATGGTTTGAATATGACGTCTCTAAATGCCTAGATTTAGGCTTACAAAACTGGACAATATCCACTTAATACATTACGGGCATCCAAGTTCCTTTTGGGATATACATGTGTGTACATGTTCTATATGGAACGTGTGGTTTAACAAATCTCATTATGATGAGGTGCTGTATGAATTTCTTTGATATACACAGTAATATATACATGTGGCTATACTCTTATCTGTATCACAAACACAATTGTGTCTTCATTTTTTTCGTTGGGTAAACTATAAGGTAGGAAGTATTATATATTTGTGTTTTTAGGTTCACTTCTGGTTAGAATGCGGAATACAAGGTTACCCGTGAATATCCCAAATTCCTAGACTTGTTTATTTTTCCTCACGATGCTTGTAGACAGAAAATATATCTTGAGGAGGTAGACGTTGACGTCAGGCATCCGTCAGAGTGTTAGATAATTAATCCAGTTATACCAGTACTGCTCCATTTGAATATTTAGACACACCAGGTCTACGGAGAACATGTATAATGATATTAATTATTATATTATAAAATTATAATATTAATAATTAATATATTATTATTTATAATACCGAAACTAGATTATTAACCACTTTTCTGCTCCATTAAACGACTCAGTATGTCACAGATTACTCAAACTTATCCGTATAGAATATAATTCTGTGCATTCTGTGACATACTCTGAAAAAAATGCATCAGGTGTAACTATGCTTTCGTAAATTTGCATTGACATCTACATGGACATTTCCATTTACATTGATCAAAATTGGACAACAATATGGCACGACTAGGCTTTTCATCTAAATAATTACGGTAACAAATAGATTGAAACATTCATTTCGACGTTTGATTTGACTTCGAAATTTGAAATCTTTATCATCTTCCAGTAGATTTTGTCCAATCGCATCTGCGTATAAGAAGGCTTTTAATTGGTTGGGAAAACACTTAGTTGAATTCAATGGTATGTTTGGGGCATGAAATTGTATGAAAGTTCTCGCGACTTCCCAGCACCAAATCTCGAACCAGTTAAGGCCTAGCGTTCAAGTTCCTCATGTCGCCATATTTGTTTGTTTTTCAGTGACTGATATAGTGAGTGCAACACCCCTGTCTAAACTGCCCCCCTATGCCACGCAACAACTGATCGATTAACCAGACTAAGCGAGCCTTACAGAGTTTTTCCTTGCGATTTCAATCTGTTCCCAGAATATCCAAAATTATACGGCGTCGTACAGTTAACCCCCCTAAAGATATAAGGCGTAAAGACCTTTTTTGAAAAACGTTAATTGTTAACTCCTTGGGGTTTGGTAATCCAATATAAGTATCCAAAACATACTGCGATTATTTCGTAGTCGAATTGTTTCGAGTCGAATTTTTAATGAACATACCTTAGGATCTTGGCATGTTTTCGAAACAATACCCAATTTAAAAGTGAAAAATTCGTGATTTTGTCACTTTTTGAAAATGTGTACTTTATGAATTACATTTTTGGGCTATAGGTAGGCCGCATGTTAAGAATTCGTGGTCAGTCCTTTGAGAAGAATTGAAGCTGGATTTATGGCTATAGCAACATAACTCTTTATGTATTCGGGTCAATCCAATGAGAAGAAATGAAGCTCATATCCATGCGCGTCTAATGAGCCGAATTTATGGGGAAATCAAGCATTTTAAAATATTGTGAAATTTTAAAATTTCCATAACTTGAGTAGAAAATTTTTTACGCACTTTTCCCCAAAATTGGACTCATTCGACGCGCACGGATGTCAGCTTCATTTCTTCTCACTAACCAGTTATGTTGTTATAGCCACCAGAATAAAAATGTGATTTCGGGAAGTATGTCCCGTTGGCTTCGACAGGCCATGACTCCACCTGCAATTCTTCCCAAAGGACCTACATCGAATTCTTGACACGCGACCTAGTTATAGCCCAAAAATGGAATTCATAACGTAGAAATTTTCAAAAAGTGACAAAGTCACGATTTTTTCACCTTTCGATTTGGTATGATTTAGAAAACATGACAAGATCCTAAGGTATGTTCACTAAAATTTCGATTCGAAACAACTGCGTAAAAACCAAAGTTTAGGACGGTCAAAATCAATTTTGTCCATTTTGAACAACCTGAATTTCGAGGTCCATAGATTTAAAAAAGTAATCGCAGTATGTTTTAGATGCCTCTATTGTATACCCCGGGGCCTACTAAAGCTAGTCAATCTAGTACGGTGAGCTACCAAACCCCAGGAGTTAAAATCAACGTTTCTTTAAAAAAAAAGGGTATTTTGAAAAATTTTGAAAATTGTTTTGAAAAGTGTATGTTCGCGAACTCATAATTCTGGTGATGGCAAATAATTGATTTTGTAGTCCATTTTAGAACGATAAATTGCCTGGGGGTTATTTTCTGAAAAAGTAGCTCGAAGGTGTATTCATTACAATATTCTCAGCAATTGGGAAGAGCTGCATGTCATTTATTATTCTTCAATGAATTAGGACTAAAAATATACTGTGAATCACTTGCATATTTATAATCCCTTCTTTATAGGTGTACAACCGGTCTCCGTGCCTATGCAGAACAAAGTAACACCCGCTGAGAGTATTGCTGCAGATACGATGAATAGTACCACTTCCCAGAGTTTCCATTGATCGATAATTGCCTGTAACAGTAATTTCTCAAAAACTAGACATGGCTACAAACTGGAACAAAATATTGAAGCTCGTAAAGCGTTGTTTTGAATACGTATAGACTAAACCACGCATTGTCACTACCTGATTGCAGAGATTGATGATTGCAACTGTTTAAATCGCTGTTTAACATCTTACTGAACCACAACTTTTGAAGGTGTATAACCGCCTGGCGTACCCCAATATAAGTTCAATGTTAGCCACTGAGTTTGAATGAAGATAATATCGAGTTATATTTCCGACAATTCGCCTCTACAAGGTAATAGTTTATATACAGTAGCAACCCAAAATAAGGCCCCCTATTTGGGCATGGATTTTCTCGTAACGGGGCCTTATTTTGGGTTAAATGCTTAGGCGGTGATAACACCCTTAACTTGGACCACACCTGTCAACCCCAAAACCATAAATACTTATACAATTAGTATCTTTATATTCAACCTGTTTTAAACCTAAATACAATTTACTTATACTCATTAGGCAGGGATTTTTTTTCAGACTATGAATCCAGATAAATGTATACGTATTGACCAAAAACCTCGTTTGCCACGAATTGTTAAACAGTGAGGTGTTGTAGCGACATGCAAGCCACATTCAAAAGAATAAAAACTCCGAAATTCGAACGCTTAGAAGAAGAAAATCCTGATTTGTTAGAAGACGAAATTCCATTTGAACTAAACTTAAGGCTCGAAATGTTATCCCTTGACGACCAAGTTAAGAAAGATATTAAAAATTGCCTATGCTTATATAAATCGGATTTTCAGACCAAGATGAACCAAATATGGATGAACAAACAAAAAGGAAAAAAACAAACCAACCAAGGTATTATTAAGTGAAATTAAGTACGTGTAACGTGTATTTAGATCCAGAAGAATCAATTGACAGGCACGATGGATAAAAGAGTGTTTTCCACTTTTCGTTTTTTGAGCGGATGCCACAACTGGCCTTTTTGGAACAGTACACTCAATCGGTTTGAAATTTAGCTTTCTTTATGGCGGATCTAACGGCCTGTTTCGGTTCCAAAATGATTTCCATTTTTAAGTGTCGTTCTCTCAGTTGTAATTGGAGTTTCTTAAAAAAGAACGTTACCTTGAACGTAGAAGACGTTTAGTTTTTTTGAAGAGAAAGAAATATAGAGAAATACTTTTCAGACAATTAAATTACTTAAGGTTTCTAAAATTTTTTATGGGTTCATTAATTGGGTACAGAAGAAAAAATGCAAGGTAAAATGTTTTCTTTTTAATTAATATAATCAATTTGCGGCTGAGACAATGCAATTCCATAGTAAAAAAGTGCTTTGTACGGGGTGAGTTTGGAAAATACAGTGTTAAAATAAAACAGATATTTTAAAAGGAGACGCACCGTTAAATCGGCATTGGGAAAAGCTTTAAGCACGCAACAATTCAAAACGATACAATATATGGTCTTCGAGAAGATTGCGAAAGAAGGAACTCGATCGCTCGATTCCCAGGGTGTTATATATTGGTTAAGTCGTTAAACCGAGTACACGTGTATTAGTTGTAAAGACATAAAGTAAGCTTGAGAAAATGTTGTCTGCCTAAATTAGGTCGTGTCAGGAATTCCTGTTCCGATACCACATAGGGGTACCCTTCCTTTACCGGATCTCGGTGGAATATATGTTTGTAGGAACAATATCGTTTAAAGCAAAACAATTAATAACGAAGTACCAAATGAAGCGAATTAAGAAAACTGTAAAACCCATCATCTGATAATCTTAGTGTTACGGGATTTGATAGGATTTCATGAAGTTTAAAAATGCTGAGTATTTAGAATACGTAGTTATGCTCAGCTATTAATTTGGACAGAATTGTTGGAATTATCAATCGATGTTAACATTATTAAAACTGAGTGGTTAACATTGATGTTATATTGTGGTAAACCAGTCCGCTAAGTCACATATGATGGTATTTATTTCTAAGAATGGTAGGTAGTACGGGTCCGTATTGCAAGTGAACTATTAGACTCACAGGTAAAACCACTTATGCTTGCCAATGGACTTGAACAGTAGCCTCATCATTTTAGTGGACATCACGGACTCGCCTACCACCCGGAATTTCTATTTACGTCCACTCTTTATTTATATTAGCGACCAGCTTGACGATGTAATCAACGTTTAACAGCAAATTCACAGTAAACTTGCAACACGATAAATGAAAGAACGCTTTCATCTGTCAACGATCACCCGTGTACTTTGTGTATATTGACCACTCAGTCCGTAAATTGGAATTGAACTTGAGAGCACGAGTTTGCTATTACTCTTTACTGTTGAATACCAAACACTTGTGAACATCAGCATTAATGTACAGGCGCTTGCCATTTAATAAATATATTTATTTTATCAACCTTCACATGCCACCTAAATTTAAAGATGGTATTCAAACTACGTCGGATTCACGCGGTTTACAGTGAGAACTAAAAAATATATATATGGTTCAAACTTCACATATAAGCTAAAGCAGGGACTTTTCGCCTGGAACTTTTCGCGTAGTACATGATTTTTTATTCCTGGGAGTTGGGCTGGATAGAAAAAATTACTTTAGTTGTCAAATTTATGAGTAACTCCTTCTGGTTATATGCATTACTTCACTTACGCCTACCACTCGTTTTGACATGAATTCTCCTACGTCTTCTTCTTTCACTATTACTCATTCCTCATATAGTACTTTAGTCTTTTCAGTTATTCTAATAAAGCATGATGAACTTGTAAGCCATTTTCCTGTACATTTTAGCAAGTACTTCTGCAGGTGAAGTCTCTAGTTGTTCCATATACAAACACGAATATGTGTTAAGAATTGGGTTATCCTGTACCCATCTCAGATTGCGAGCTATTGAGGCTGTTTCAAATCATAGACTATTAAATTTCCACAACACGAGTTTATACCCGTGTGTTTGCCCGGTGATATTTCTTAGCCCAAATTTCTGTTTTAGAAAAAAAAAACTCCCGAAAGTCTACCTCTATGTTCCCACTACCGTCGGGAAGCTTTCACGGGACAATCCCACCCGTCCTATCTACCGTTACAAATGTCAGTGCCTCTCTCGTAATGCCGGTCAAGTTTGCCTTAGACGTACGTATATCTATGTGTATCAACAACGTTATTTTTACGGAATTTACAAGTACCTCTTCCCACCTTAAGAAACATGCCTATTTCCATCTACATCCCGCGTAGAACGTTAAGTAGATCATTATACTGGCTGCTTTTTTATTAAAAGTTTTATCAATTTTCTTACCACTACCATTTAACCATAATTATTTTTCCCTTTTCCTCAAAACTCGGCATTTCATGATGGGCGCTTGCTTTCGTCTTGGCTTTGTTTTCGAACTAGATTTTGTTGATGTTTCCTAATCTCTGCATTGAACAGTAATTTTTGCTCGAAATTCACTCCCAGAACTTGAACCGGATGCGTATGATTTCATATACTTGATTAACTCCTTTGCTTGACCTGACCAAATTGGTTACTTGTAAATGTATATTTGTTATTCAGTTGAAGGATTTCAACTATTTGTTTTATGTCCTCTTTTTGTGCTGGTCATACTTTGACCGCGCCTTGATGTTTGTTTTCCTATAACTTACTTTTGTATTGGTTTGCAATTTTTGTACTCTGTACGACCTTCTTTATTTGTGTCGGTAGTCTTTCAGTAGCTTTACTTATCGTTGGTACCCCACAACCCTGGTTTGTCAGAAATAACCATAAGTTCCAACTCTGAAGATCGGCGCTGTACGGCCTCTTTTGAAAGCTTCCAATCTTTTGATTACGTTTGTTGGTACGTATTTCGGTCTCTCCGCTTTTTGTGCAAAAGTTGTAATTTTGTATCCGAAAGTTCCCCAACTTTTAGCAATACATCATCTCGAGTTACTTCCATTTGATGTAAGTCCGCCAGTCTATATCAAATATGCTCGTAGGCCATTTCCTTCATTCGCGCTTGTAATTTTTACTCCTGGAACTCTTGCCTCCGATGTTAAAACGTCTGTTTTATCTAACACGTGATTAGCTTGCTGAATCATGTAAGCTCGGTTGTATTTGTCCAAGCTTGTAGCTGTTACAAAGTTCGCATAATCCGCGTACGCCGAAGGAAAGCTGATTCCTGTTCCTCGACGAGCACCTTATGGATGAGAAAATATAAGTCTTTATAACTTTCACCATCTGGCAACATTGTATACAAGTACGTCAATACCCATGACCATGTTTTAAAATATTGGGTGCCCCGCTTAAGTAATGGGTTTTCCCCTACAGCTTTCATTGCATCATTATATTTGGTTTGATTCGTTCTTCTGGTCTTTTGTTGGAGCTTGTCTAACGTATGTGCAATCATTCTCTTCTGCTTGCCTTATCCAGCATTGATTCCACAACTGCTTCCGTCATTTTTGCCACACTATGAACTTCGTCATTCACCGCCATTGCACCTGCCATTAACTGTTACTTGCTTTCCAACATAGTTGTTAGAAACTGTTCTTCTTCCTGACAAATGAATAATGTTGGCATGGCTCTCGACTTGGCTCTTCTGCTATGCCACGCGAGCCGTGATAGTCACCTCACACGACAGTCCCTCTTGTACCGATTCCGTGAGCTTTTTCGATGATCTTGACATTGTGGCCTTGTATTGAATGGCCCACAGAGGTGTGTTTCTCCTACCATTTGCTACTCATCAGAGGTAATCAATGCCATTGCTGGCAAACCTCTCCTTTCTGAATGTACAACTTTTATGTCGTTTTTCTCATCAAGGTGGTTAATACCAATGGCCATCCTCCAAAAATATTTCCTGCTATTAATATGCTCGTCATTGGAAGCATCTTCTGAATGTATCCTAATGATTTTTCCAATATGTTCTTTGATGGGAACATTTCACCAGTCAACTTCTGTTGAGTAGTTGTGAAAAAGTCAGTATGCCGGCCTTGCTCATACTTTCGCCATGATATGAACTTGTCATATTTCGCATTTTCCAATGTTGTAACTGCATCTATTGCTTCTCATATTTGCCTTTAGATCTTTCAAAACTAGAAAGATTGTAAACGCTTCCTTGTTACGTAACGGCCATCCTTGCTGTTGTGCAGTGAGATGTTTTGTTACCTGGTATTGCCTACTTCTGTGAACCATAGATAACCTGTTGCTGCAGGTTTACATATTTATCACCTTTTTGATAGTCACCATCTTCTTCTGTCTGTAGAATTTATTATTACATTTAATATTCTAAATCATATAGTTAAATATACTTAACCCGTACGCAAGAATGTGTGTCGCTCGGCACACATTTTCGTTAATAACAATTGTTATTTTTATCAACTTAGTTATTTTATGTTACAGTAAAAAATCGGTGACTTTTATATAGTTTGTTCCAATTCATTTATTTGATGCTGATTGAGTTGTATCCAGTTTTCCAGAAATGGTTAGTCATACTTGCTAATTTGTACGTTTCATAGTGAATGCTTGTTCATTTTAATTATAATTCCCGCTACTTGCATTAATACTTGCTTGTGTCAGATTCGAAGGAATATACCAACCTCCTACATGTACCTTTAAGTTTCGTGTGCTTCGTTCCTTTTTCTCCTCGTCCCTCACAATGCCTAACTTTCAAATACTTTCAGTTATATGTTAAGATAGTAAAATATTTTTAATATTACCTGTGAAATTTATTTCAGTGACTGTTTCCAAAGTTTGCTATACAAATTACTGCAAGAAACATTCTATTCGATCTTTGCACATTTATGCTCTTGGTAATTATGCTTCCTATTTCTGTTCCTATTTCTCTGGCTTGCTTCTTTGGTCGTAATTGTATGTTAACTCTGCAACTGTGACCGACTAGTTTATTTGACAAACCTAGTGATGCAAGATAATAAAATATGCTACCAGATTCACAAACGAATAATGAAGCAATGATTCTTTGCGAGGTTTTTTTGATTTATAGTGAATAAAAGACCAAGTTCGGTGATGATTTGAAGACTTCGGGGTAACCTTTAACACGAAATCGCAACAGATACCGGAAAATGGTCTAATTGATGTGGCGCTAGAGTGCGAGGTCGCGTTCTTTCCTAAGATAGTGCCATAAGGACTTGGGAGGCGTAGTAAATAAGATACTTTCATTAAACCCTACAAAAGTCCGAGCTCGTTCAAAGAAAGCTCAGATGTGTTAGTTTATTATTCCTACATATTGCTCAATATAATCCCCGTCTATGTCAAAGAAGACTGCTAATCAGTTTGCTCTGAGCTTTCTTTCAACGAGCTCATACATTCATAGGGTTTAATGGAAGTGAATTAGTTACCAGTATTCCAGCGCACTCTAGCGCCCCGTCGCTTACACTTTCGACCCAGTGAGTTCCCAATTACCGGTTAAGGCTGCACTCTCGTCAACCTGACTCTCGTATTCACTACAAATTAAAACTACCCAAAAAAAATAATTAATTTACTATTCGTCTGTGAATACGGTGTCGCCTTATATCATATTGCATCGGTAGATTGGTCCTGAAATATCCTGCTCCTGAAAATATAGCAATTTAACCATTAAGGGAAAGTGGTGATCTCTGTAGCGAACGTAGTTCTACAAACGCTGCATCAAAATCCACGGGATAGGAGTTCACGTGGGATGGGATTAGTATTACCATTAACTTCATGTGGGACAAATTAAATGAGCTTCCATAGAAATTATTTTACTCATTGACTAGTAGATAGCCGTTCTCATTTTTCCTGTAGCTGCCAATCTGCCTAAAATAACGATCGACTTTTCTTCCCCTATTTTTTCTCGAAAACCATAAATTATATCATGTTAAAATTTAGCTTGATTAAAAATTGATTTATTTGGGATATTACGTTATTTGGTATTTGAATATATCTATTTTGGTTTTAGTATAGTAGCGCCCAGACTGAGCGTTGTAAAAGAGGTTGCCATTTTGAATCCCATTTTCTCAGCCGTAGTTGGATTTTCATAATGAAAAAAAAAACTGGACCTTATAATTTTGATTCTGCGCCGAATTTATAAAAACAATAAATATTAACCACTTCAAAAACTGTATTGTTTCTATATTTCTCTCTCCGGGAGACGTTTTAATATTTGGTGACCATCCGTCTTCTTTTCCCCGGACATGTCCCTCTTTTTAGGTCGGGTCCGGGGCGTCCGGGTACTTTTTCTGAATTAGTCAAAATGTCCTCCTTTCCAAACAAGAATGAGCAATAACGGTTATTGCTAATTCTAGTTATTATAACCGCCTTGGCGCTTAAAACTCTGCTTGGTTATGTGATGCATGTAGGAGTGGTTTGGTTGACCCAAAACCGATTCTGATTGGTCAAGTTAATTCGTCGAGTGACTACTAATTGAGCGACATTTTATAATATTTGAACACTCACGATAGGAGCTGATGTATTAAATAATCAAAAGAGGTAATTGAATGATTCAGCAACTTCGGTCACTAATCACCCCTATCATCGTCGTTCAGGAGTTAAGTTCAGATTCGAGTTCCACACGCTGATTTATATATCTTTGGAAGACGGCTGACAACTAAGTGGTCAGCGATATAAAAGGTTTGTACCGATCATGGGCACAGGCTATGCCATTTTCGATCTAATGTTTTAGCCCTAAAACACTGATTTTAACGTAATTCAAATATTCTGCTAAATTAATTAAACGTCTAAAGTAATTCGCACAAGATAGGTAGACACCTTTTATATCGCTGACGACTTAGTTGTCAGTCGTCTTCCAAGGTTATACCTGGCATAGCCGAAAATATGCATCGAAGTTTTGTTCGATTATCCACCTTACATCTTCTGTTTTATCGAGACTGGGTCACGTGTTAAGAATTGTATGACGCCGGACAGATTCTGAAGCGGGCTTAAGGGGCCCAAATAGGAGGTTTCAAAAATGTCCGGATTTTGTTAGTATTTTTTCTGGATTTTGTCCGGCTTTTTGACCAACTTTTGAAAACATTTCCGGTTTTTTGACAATCAAATATGGTGACCCTTAGTTATAGAGTTACTACAAAAATGGAAAAAGCATTTGTGACCTCAAGTAGCTATAACTGATAACGGATTTGGAATTTTGGGTCGATCACTTGAGAAAAAATTTCGAAATATTTAAAAGTGTCCGATTTTCCACAAAATTAGACTCGTGCAACGCGCACCGATGTCAGCTACATTTCTTCTCAAGTGATCGACCAAACCCGTTATGAGTTATAGCTACTTGAAGGCACAAATGCTTTTTCCATTTTTGTAGTAACCCTATAACTTAGGGTAACCATATTTTAAAGTCAAACATGTGCTATCGGGAAGTATATATCGGAGCCGATTGGCTCGAAAGTGGGCTAGTCGACGCATTATGACTCCAGCTTCAATTCCTCTCAAAGAATTAGTAACAAGTGACCTAGTTATAGCCCAAAAATGGAATTTCTAAAGTACACATTTTCAGCAAGTGACAAAAGCACGAATTTTTTCACTTTTCGATTTGGTATGATTCAGAAACCAAACAGTAAACTAAATATTTGAGGACGGTCAAAGTCAATTTTTCCATTTCGACAATGTGAATTCGAAAAGAAATAATCATAGTATGTTTACGATAATTGTACTGGATGCAGAGGGACCTAATTAATCTAGCACGATTTAGTTCCGTGAGCTGCCGTGCCCCCATGAGTTAAAATTAATGTTTTCCAAAAAAAGATCTTTTTCACGTTATGTCTTTAGAGGAGGTTAACTGTACGACGTCCTATAATTTCGGACAGTCTGAGAACAGATCGATAATATATCAGGCTCGCTAAGTCTCGTTAACCGATCAGTTGCGCTCCCATAGAGGATCATTTTTGACACATGTGTGGTAGGATTCAAAACAGTAATCTGTTATTAAATTTAGAACCACTCAAAAAGATAAATCTATGGACAACAATACATTAACTAAAATTAACGTAAAAGACGAAAAAGTCTAAAAAGTGGCGCGTTAACGTTTAGTTGGCGCGTTAACGTTTAGAGCGGTGTATTTATCCATTTCCGATCTAATGGTAAGTCTATTTTGGTTTTAGTACAGCAGCGTCTAAGTGGAGCATTACTCTTTTACCTTTAAATACCATTTTCAAAATTTGCATCTAGAAATTTTAATTGTGTACCGAGTGCATGACAAACAAATTCCAGAAATATAGTACGCACATAAATGTATCTTGGTCCATATTCTACGTTCTACGTTTTAGCGTGTATCCTGGGAATATATTAATATTTTAATGACATTTCTACCGTTAGTATCAACTCAAGAGATCAGTCTTCTGGAAGCGTCGCATTAGTGGACAGTGTAACTGATCTTGGTTTATGTCTAATTATCTAACTAACCGAGCGATTTATTTTCCATTCTCTGTACTTTCTGGACAATATGAAAAAGAGAAACCAAATTTATCTTGGCTAGAACGTTGATCGGTACAAAGCGAGAGAGCTATCTAACAGTCAAAAATTCATTAAATAATAATAATGCATTCTCGAGATACATGCTAAAATCTAGAGAACTTTCCATTTCTCTCGAAGAGAGAGAGAAATCGAGAGAAAATACAATTATCGACGTAAAATACTACTAAAAATCTTCATGCATTCGTTACACAATTATAATTCCAAGGCACAATTCCACTTTGAAAACGCTCAGATTGGGCGGAACTCTAATAAAACCACACCAGATACTCTCAAAAGAGGGACACAATTTGTATGGTTTTCGAGAGAATGAGTAATAAATGTCTATCGTATTTGAGTCGAGTGGCATCTGTATACGCCTGTCCAAACTTTCCCCTCCCCCATCTGCTATGTAGCAACTGATCGGTTAACGAGACATAGTGAGTCTGATAGAGTTTTTCCTTGCCGTTAACCGACCTAAATTGCACTCGATTAAGTAGAACCCAGGGCATCCAATAAAATTATCGTACTTCGTTTATTTGTTTTAAAGCTATGAACCTCGAAAGCCACATTTCAAAAATAAACAAAATTTACTTTGACCGTCCCAAACATTAGTTTTTATGCAAGTGTTTCGAGTCAAATTTTTAGTTAACATACTTTGGTATCTTGGCATGTTTTCTAAATTATATAAAATATAATTTCGGATAGTCTGAGAACCGATTCTGAACCGCCAGGAAAAGCTCTATCACACTCACTTAGTCTCGTTAACCGATCAGTTACTCCAGGGATAGGGGGCAGTTTTGACAGGCGTGTACTGGTATTTTTAATATGACTAAATAAATTCCCAGTGAAATGGCTATTTTTGGCTCCCGGTAACTTATTGTGATGGAAAATGGCAAATGTGGGATATCTGTGAAGTCTACATGATAAATTTACCAGATCTCTTATAATCGAATATAGCAACATTTCTCAGTAAAAACAAATTTTATGTTTTGTAATCTCTGTACACAATTAGACGAAGGGGGATAGATAGATGAAGACACGCTAATTGAATTGGTCACTCAATTACAGTTACTTTAAATTGACGAAAATATAGCTTTTGTCTTTTGTGCTTCTGTGGCAGATTTAGGGTGTCCGATACTGACCAGATAGGAATATAATTTGTACATATTCCTGCAGACTTCTTAATGCTGTACCTTTTGATATATGTTAATATATTTTTTAAGAGTGAAGAACAAAATTAATAAAAACAACCGTTTAGCCCAAGATATATATATATATATCATTATAATCAGAATTAAATTCTGTGCCAGAATTTGTAACAATTATATTTACTAGCGTATCTGTAGCATACACGGGAATAATATGAAGACATAATTAACCCTAATTTAACTGGTCATACGCGGTTGCGTAATCTGTTTGTTCCGATCAGGAAGCCGCGTTT
>SCLF01721620.1:0-13957 GCA_004367975.1 Mesochordaeus erythrocephalus | reverse complement strand
AGTGCTAAGAGTGCTAATAGCGCTAAGAGTGCTAATAGTGCTAAGAGTGCTAAGAGTGCAAAGAGTGCTAAGAGTGCAAATAGTGCTAAGTCACACTTGTGCTAATTCACACTTGGAGTGTTAATTCGGCACTTCGCGTGTCGAATTCATCCCGCCCCAAATATGCTGGTTATTGACATCTCGTAAATCATGGAAAATTCAAAAATTTTATGAATAAAAAATGTGCCTCTCGTTCAAATCGTGCAAATCTCTCATCAACAATGGAAAATCCCAAATTAAGCCTTGCGAAAGTAAGCTTATTCGCCAATTATTTTTTTGTTTACATGTAGCGCTGCGGTGGTTGGATGATCAATATATTCAAATCAAACACGTCCGCTACTAAGCCACTCACGCTTCAAACCACACCACTAATAACTTCAAAGAATTAGCGTAAAATGCTAAATTAAAAGTCATTCAAAGGCGAATATTTGAAGAATAAGAGAAATTCCGAAGATAAAAATGTTGGGCTGGAGTCACATATAAATCTTCTATTACTAATTTTAATTTCTAACGCCATTTTTGTGGTCGAAAAACCACATCTCTCCAGTTTTTTACAAGAGGGTTAAGAACCTTCGTGTATAATGAGCACATTTGAAACTCTTTGGAACAAAAACCTAACTCAGGGGATGAACGGTAACTTAAAATTCAGATCATAACATGCGTATTATGTGTAGGTTAAATACACAAAAGACGGATAATCGCTTGAATTGTCGCTCGCTATAGCACAACCATAACACCCCATTAAAACATTCCAATATTCAAATAAAATAAATAAGTTCAGACGAGGGGTTAAATAACCCCTTAGATGAACCGCATTTCCTACCCCACTGATAATATCATTATGATCAACCCCGTAGTCTTCGAGAGTCCAGTTAGTTTTCATAAGAGGATATTGAGCTTCTCCATAACATAGCTGGCCAGGATTAAGCTGTTATCTCTATCTTTACGAAGTCAAAATAAAACGATTTTCGTAATAATTATAGCATTCCTTGAGTTTAAATATTTTTTTGTACATCAAATATATCATTTTTATTTGCGTCGATCTCAATAACTGTTTGTCGATTTCTCAATAATACGTTTATATTTTAAAGCAGGGTTAATAATAGCCGGAAGGCAAAAAACCTTTTCCGTTATTTGTTGCAAGCTTTACTTTAATCGTATTGGCATTCAACGTCATGTCAACTTTCTTAATCTCAACGGGATCCCCATGGAGCTTAGGGCGTTCAAATTTATCAATTCCCTATCCCACCAACATTACGATACTCTGCTAGTTTTTTGTTTGCATTTTTAATAGTTTATTCCCAGATTTTATATATAAACAGTAGACTATGGCTACCAAATTAAATTATTTGTTTTTATTTATGAAGAAGTTCAGACCATTGCAATGAAGGAACTGCTACATTATTAAAATTTGAGAAGAACACAGGGTGGACAAAAAATCCAATACTTTGTATTTAATAGCCTCATAGACAGTTAAACCAAGACTTATGATGACTTACAGTCAATTTAAATCTTCAACTACCCGAGTTGTTATTGAACTGTACGAAACATATCTAGTTGAATCGAAGACCAGCCGATGTTAGATGCGCGTGAAAGACAAGTTATTAGGATAATATGGAATACTGAGCTTCGTCAAATTGAATTGTAATGCTTATGTCCCGATGCCTTCAACCGATCATCAAACAAATAATTTGCAAATCGCACATTACTTTTATCGTGCTAACAAACATGTTTATTTCCTATATTAAGTTCGATTATTGAGTTCAATTATATACTGGGGGGGGGGCAGTTAGACAGGGGTATCACATGATGAATTAAAAAAGATACTCGTTTCGCGCACATTTACATATCTATCGTCATCCAATATCTCTAGTCTCAGTTCAGTTGTTTGATTTCCCTGGATGAGAAAAGGAGCACTCGCATCATATTACATCACGCGAAATTGGTTGGTCTTCTTTTCGACTAGATATAGAGTACTTGTTCATGGATAAGAAATATATCCTTGTCATACTGTTTAGATATAACGACGGCAGAAATTCGTACACGCCGCCTTAACAAGTTCATCAAATCGTGGATTCTTCATTTTCCATGTAGCTAAGCTTTCCGAACTCTTGTCTAAATTGATCCACTCATCCGCTCTGCGATTTAAATAATCAATTTCTGCACCTCGCCTCGAGGACAAACTGTTTACTAAAAATATTCATTTAAATTCATAATACGATTAAATAGTTTTACCGGCATTATCAGCATCCGTCATTGGAATTTCGCTCCGGTTTAAATATTTTAGGTTGCCAATGCGTGCAATAATTTCTTGTTTAATCGTTTCATCTTCTTCATTATAAAACGGACAATTTCGGACAGAAATAAATTCCTGAGAAATGATAAAAATTACCTTAGTTTTGGAGAAAATAATAAACGATCTAAAATCGGACATAACATTTTATTCAAAGAATAACCAGCAAGCCGACCGATGGTAAACGGTCGGCTTGCTGGTCGCAGAACCGTCGGCTAAACGGTCGCGGATTATATTACACGGATGTCAAACCCGCCCATCCCCACCCTCTCATGTAGCAACTGATGGCTAACCAGCGTTAGTGAGTATTATAGATTTCTAGCGGTTCCTAATCTGTTCTCAGAATATGCAAATATACACCGCGTCGTATAGTTAACCCCCCTAAAGACAGAACGTGAAAAAGAGCCTTTTTTGAAAAAATGTAAATTTTAACTCGTGGGGCATGACAGCTCACCTAACTAAATTACGCTAGATTAAGTAGACCCTGGGCATCCAATGAAAGCATCGAAAACATGCTCCGATTATTTGTTTTAAGGCTATGGAGCTAGAAATCACATTGTCCAAAATCGACAAAATTGACTTTGAGCTTCCTAAACTTTAGTTTTTACCCAGTTGTTTCGAGGAAATTCCACATTTAAAAATTTCCCCCGGAATTGGAGTCATTCGACGAGCACGGATGTCAGCTACATTACTTCGCATAGGATTGCCCCCGAATTCCTAACCCGTTATGTAGTTATAGCCACTAGAATTCACAAATGTGATTTCGGAAAGTATGTCAGATGGCTTGAAAGTGGGCTTATTCGACGCACCATGACTCCAGCTTCTCGAACGACCGACCCGAATTCTTAGCACTTGACCTAGTTATAGCCCAAAAATGGGATTTCTAAAGTACAAATCTTCAACAAGCGACAAAAATGTTTCACTTTCTATTTTGTTATGGTTTAGAGAACATGCCTGCGTAAAAACTAAAGTTAAGGACGCTCATTTTGAACAATGTGATTTTCGAGGCCCATAGGTTTAAAACATATAAACGTAGTATGTTTTGGATGCCTTTATTGGATGCCCAGGGGTCTAGTTAATCTAATGCAATTTAGTTTGGTCTGCTGCCATACCCCACGTGCTAAAATTAACATTTACCAAAAAAGGTGTTTTTCACGTTCTGTCTTTAGGGGGTAACTATAAGACGCCGTGAAAATTAGCATATTCTGAGAACAGATTTGAGACCGCAAGAAAAAACTATATAACACTCACTAAAGATGGTCAAGCTATCAATTGCTATCAATTGCGTGGAGGACGGGTATTATATCAGTGTTGTTATACCATTTTCATCTCAACCCTGGGTTGCTTTGACTTCGAACTTTCCTGACGATTGACATTAGTTCTATGACTATATATATATAACATGAATTTTACATCAATTAGTAAATTATATTAATAATAAGTTATGTACTATTTTGTTATAATATACATTTAAATAGCAGTTTATTTTATAATTAAACCTCCTGTTACACACCTGTCCAAAGTGGCTCGATAGTGGCTCCAATTCGTCTCAGAGGACCGACCCGAACTCTTAACACGTGACCAGTTATAGGCCAACAAAGTTATAGCCACAAGTTTCAAAAACTGACAAAATTACGGCTTTTTCACTTTTCGGTTTTATTATGATTTAGAAAACATGCCACGGTCCCAAAGTATGCTCACTAAAAAATAAACTCGAAACAATGGGGTGCAAGCTAAACTACAGGAATAAATGTGTCCATTTCGACAATGTGACTTTCGAGGTCCATAGCTTTAAAACAAATAATCGCGGTATGTTTTCGATGCTTTTATTGGATTGCGTGGAGCCTAATTAATCTAGCACGGATTAGTTTGGTGAGCTGCCATGCTCCCATGAGTTAAAATTAACCCTTTAAAAAGGGTCTTTTTGACCTGCTTGTCTTTAGAGGGGGTTAACTGTACTAACACACTCTATTAGACTGGCTAAGTCTCGTTAAAAGTTTAGATGCCTTTTCAAGGGGGGCATATCGGACAGGAGTGTGTTAATGGGCGACATTTTATGTCATTTTGAGAGCTAGACTCGTGACAATTTTTGATGTTCACCCTCGAGAATTCGAAATTTCAACGTTATGAATTTTGTTATTTTATTTTCAGTTTCCCATATTTCACTTTTAATAAAAAAATTCTTCAGATTTTTAGCTCAGTCGGCTGAGAATCCATAGAAATTGATGCATTAACCCAGGATCGAATCTCATCGTGAAGTTAATTAATTTCAAGAGATATGATTCATCATTCTTTATAACTTGGGATCAATTGTAAGTAAGCTAGTTTCCAAATTTAATGATAATGGAATTTAACCGGATTTATAGCCGAATGGATCGGTTTCAAAAAGGTGGTTTAATAAAACTTTAGAAAGGCGATATTTAATCACATTAATACAGAATGGCCACGCAATGTTAACATAACCTTCGTTACAAAATGCAGTTGCAAATATCAGTTGCATAAAATGTCGATTATAAGTATGGCGAATAAGCGCAAATGTTTGCAAGAGGGTTTCTTTAATACTAAAACGTTACAGTTTCGACAAAGAAACTAAATAGCGATAAGTCTTGTAGCGTTATTCACTGATTGCACTCGCATTCGAATGGTCTACATATACTAAATCCACTAGCAAATAGAACACTTCTTAAAATCTTAGTTCATTTGTTCAGTATTGATTTACAGGATCGTCAAAAGGTCACAAATTACTGCCCAATTGTTACTGTCATTTTGAGTAATTGTTTTGACAAGTCATGGAAAACCCTCAGAATTATGGCTTAATTATGTTCGCCTGGGGCGTTCACCGCAAGAATATTTTTATCAGCCTTAACAGTGAGGGAATACCCGTATGAATTGTGTCAATAACCGATATAGATTTAATTGGATTATCTGTTAAAACGAGGGTACTTAGCAGTGTTCCAAAGCACTTGAAGATCGTGAACAATTTCTGTTACACAACCAATGGTACGCATAGAAGCCATACTTTTACATACAAATTCTATTTCATTATTATTTTAATTCTATGAGCCAGATCATAGGCAGTTTATATAGAAGCCTCGAGTAGTTCGCTCGAAAATTTGTTTTGGTCGGACTCTCAAGAAATGGTTGGGTTCAGATCTTTACGAAGGCGACAATTTAGAACACTGGTCCTGAGTGAGGAAAATGCATTAGCTGGTATCAGCTCGATGTCGACAATTCCGCAGTCATGCAAGTTCAACTCATTCAGCACGCTTGTTAAAGAACTCAGTTTAATCATTGCAAAATAACTTTAAATATATAGTTTCAGTACTCGTCCATTATGCAAAGCTAATATTATTTCTCCATTATGCCGATATAATAGTGATCGGATTGGTTTGGTGAAAATGCGAAACCAAATTAAGCGTAAAAAGATGTTAAAAAACTCAAATTTTCTCAAATCTGGGGTGAGTAATTTTATGTGGTTGAAAATGTATCGATTCCTTGGGGAACCGGACTATTTTATAGCCCAAATGTGGACGTCCGGTATAATGAATCTGCTTACAGTACCATATAAGCTCAACTTGCACAATAACTAAAGTTATGATACCATTATTCTGTTAAAGTACAATATTGTATTGTTATCTGCAAACGTTTTATCAATAATAAGAGCTACAACATCCAAGACATCGTTGATTTAATTCATGACACATTTGGCTTCTTTCGGTCAACGATCTGTTTCGTCTGCGATTTTTAGTTGTGGATATTATATCTAGTTGTACAAATTTTTTTATTTAGTTTATCTTGCACTGGAATACCCCCAAGATCGGTCTTACAGAAAGAGTTTGCTCAATCCATTAATGGTTTATTTCGTTCGAAGTCTATTTTCCATTCTGGACCAGCATAGCATTTATGTTTCCAACGTACATCATATGTTGAGATATGATTAGATATACTAACAGCCAGAGGAGTAATTAATTAAAGTTCTACGAGTCTCGTTTGTTATCATGACTGTTGCTCAGTTGAGCTAATCTTTTTATTGCTTGAATACTTATTCTAATATTCGCATTTACTATAAATATGTGTAAATATAAACTGGTTGTCTTTCTCTGGGGAATTATAGGACTTCTAGGAAATTATACATAATTCCGACTTTTCCTCAAAATATTCCGTACCAGCATGAATCTGCCATTAACAGCTTTGCGGCAGTTATTCAGAGACATGATATTGTTAAATTTCCTACGAGTTACCTTCGTTTTCCACAAACCAGGTTATACTTGCTTTACTTTATCGAGCTCTGCTTTTGAGAATTTACTTTATTATATGTGCCATTTTTGCTTTGATTGGTTGCATCTTCATTTCAAGTAGATTTTCTTGCTGTTTTATAATGTTAACCCTATCGGCAGCTAGTCGAGAGATGTGGTCTTTTCGCCACTAAAATGGCTGCAGTTTTTGATGCATAATCCCTTTTAGTTAATTTTTTTTTAAAATCAATAATACAAAAAACATTTCTGATTCCAGGCCAACATTCTCTATGTTCGTAGTTTGCCTTATTTACTTCCAATCTCACTTGCAATGGACTGCATTTCCTCTATTTTATGAGATTCGTCAAATTTACGGCGTAGGGGGGTAGGTCGCTCTTGACACAGAACACAACATTGGTGTTCGAGTCTATATGCTTCCAATTTTTTTATGTAATTCTATTGGACGACCAAACAATTCAACGAAGGTCTGAAATTCCGACGGTAGGTAAATAGAGTGAGGTGACAAAGGCCACACAAAGGCCACACAAAGGCCAAACAGGTAGGGCGACCCTTTTTAGAGTGATCCTTTTAGGATAATCTCAATAACGACGGTAGGTAAATAGTGTGACGTTGAGAAATGTACAAAATTCAAAAAACGCCCTCATGCGACAATTATTTTTAAAATGATTTCTAAAGCAAGCTATCAGTGGGATATACCCAGAGTCGAAAAAGTTAGATGGTCCGAGATTGTTACATCAAGAGGTCGTGGGTACGCGATCCTAAATATTTTCCATTTTTTTCGGATTTTAGCGTTACGAGGGATAGGTACATTTTGTGGTCGTTGTTGCCCAAGCGTTTCGACCCAAATGTTGCCGAGAGGGTTAAATGTATTAAACGTTTAGTAATGAACAGGGTAGCGGAGATCGTTAGCCTATATATAGCTCAAAAGCTTGATCGCTAAAAGAATTAGGAAATATCCATAAGTTTGCTTCCTGGGAAACTATGGAGACGAAAACAGATATCAGATTTGAAATTTAAGGACCCGATTTACCCCTAGAGCACCAAATTATCAACAAATATTACTTACTTTGCTATTGTTGGTGCTGTGTGCAAATGTGCACAAAATGCTCCTGGCATACAGTCAAATTTATTCTCCTAGTTTTCGATAGATTTTGTTGGTAATAAAGCTGATTGTGCCTTCAGCTTGTTTACATTTACAGCAACTTATAGTCATTACTAGTGTATTTTGACCACTTAGTGA
The DNA here is from genome assembly GCA_004367975.1 of Mesochordaeus erythrocephalus. Taxonomy (NCBI): domain Eukaryota; kingdom Metazoa; phylum Chordata; class Appendicularia; order Copelata; family Oikopleuridae; genus Mesochordaeus; species Mesochordaeus erythrocephalus. The sequence continues at coordinate 6,129 of SCLF01721620.1, read as the reverse complement.
AAACTACAGAATTTCAGCTAATTTCCGGCCCAACAATGATGTAATTGAAAAGTGAACAAGACCTAATGTTCTTTGCATCCCCTTTTAAACGTCAGAAATATACGAAATGTCTATCATCATAGGTCGAATTCAGCTCACATATTCTAAATATGCATATACGCGTTTACTCTATAGTAGTATTTTTATCTTAGGGTTATCAAACTATAACCCTAAAACTTAGTGTCTTTCACTTGCTCTGAAATACGGTTTAGAGGTAGGTCTTATTCGTAAATTCAACAGCGTAGGCGGACCACTAATATATAACTAAAACAGAAAAACCTCATATAATTCGTAAACCGAATTTTCCACGGAAATGTTCGAATTCTCCATATTTAGGTTCACTTCCGATCAAAATTCCTGGTTAATGGGTATCCTAAGATAAGAGGAATACAATTCTAGACATGAATGCTGCTTAATATTTTCCTATCTAAGACAGTGCGTTAAGGTGGCCCCTGGTGTATATATATTGCTATTCAAATATGACTTCGTTCCTTAAATGAGCAAGTTCCAAAGCCATATCACTAAATTTCCCAAATGCATTATGTGAAAAGTCGATAAACTGAATATGTTGAGGTAAACGTAGGTTTTTCGAATTATTGAACGAATTTATCCTGTTCCCAGCGAGATTGAGTTTCTTTAAATTTGGGAAAAGTTGAACTACGTCTAGGACTTCTTCCCATTCATAACCACAATTACAAATAGAAAGGGTATCTATCTTATTAAACTTGATATTTGTGTTCATAATAACAGGCTTCATACGCGAGCAAGTCAGCTGACTAACATTGCTGTCATTGAGGGCAATGTTAAGGTTACCGTCATAAAATCTAAGTCATTATAATTAACATTTTTCAAAAAAACGTTAATTACACTTTCGGTCTTAGGGGGCCAACTGTACGACGCCGTGTAAATTAGCATATTCTGAGAACAGATTCGGAACTGCGAGAAAAAACTCTAAAAGCTCACTAAAGCTGGTTAAGCTATCAGTTACCACTTGAGATGGGGGAGGGGGAGGCAGATTTGAAACCCGCGTTATGTAAACCTGCTTTAGGTTTACAATTAATTTCATCAAAAAGTGTAACTATTCTCTATCTGAGAAATAGCGGTCTATAATTCAACAGTATTGGCTCTTAATTTTGGCTCGACTATCGTAATAATATAGTAATCATTTTTTTAAATGTTAGTTGCAGAAATAGATAAATAAATCCGAGAACGTACTTTGTATATTTATTTTTTTGGATTTATAAGTTAGAAAACGTTTTGTTATTTTGGGTGATAGTAAATTTTAAATATTGTACTTCAGCCCTACTTACAATATCTTATACACCACTCAAAACGTTAACGCACCACATCGAGGTGAGAAAAAGCGGTGCGATAAGGTTTAATCTGGTGCGCTAATGTTTAATTTGGCGACAAATGAAAACTATGATTTTACATACCTATTTTTCGTGCACACGTGGAAGGAGATGAGGCGCACAAGGTGGGACAAAAATAAACTAATTCTGATAAAGGGTTCGATAGTTATAGCGGTACGTTTAGACAAAAGACGAAAAAGTAGAAAAAGCGGTGCGTTAAGGTTTAGTCGTGTTAACGTTTAGAGTGGTTTATATTATACAACGCAGTATACGTTATAATATAAATTTAACCATCTTGTTAGAAACTCGAGCGCCGTCCTTTTTGAGCACAAAATGGCCACATGTTGTAATCCAATCGTGAAGTTAATTTATTTCAAGATTATGTTTAGCCGAATGGGTCGGTCTCAAATTTGTAAGCGTAAGGTTATTAGTTCAAAAACCATTGGACTCCTTTTTTATTCCTATAAAGATGACGTCATAAAATGGGGATTTAAGAAAATTTAAAAAAGATGACAAGATTTTTCTAGATAATGGTAACCCTAATCATTGTGAATTTCATCCCAAGACCCAACAGGACAATTGGAACAATCGAACTGTTTTAACTTTGGGCAAATTCGGGATAAGCATCCCTTCTCCATTTTGTGAATTGGCAAATCATTCACAGAAACAATTTGTAATTGATCAATCGGCAGGTCATTGAAAAATACTGTTGACTCAACAGATTGAGTAGCTAGTTCTTCCATTGACTTGTCTCTAGTGTATTGAATCGTGATGGCCTTCTCCAGAGTAATATCGGATAAAATTTTACCCTCTCGGACAAAGGAACCAAATGGAGACGGACAATAAAAGTACGCTTTTGTAGCCTCCAAAAAGATCATAACTGAATATCTAGACTATCGATTGGAAAGGAATTACACATGTGGTAATAGTTAGCTAACCAGATCGGATTTGTCAAAAAGCGGAACATTTGCTAAAGTTGGTCAAAAAGCAGGACACAAAAAAACTCTAAAATCTGATAGGAGTTACTCTGAAATTTTGTCTTGAAGAGTAATTCTATAACTATATGTTCTAAAGTTGTATGTTCTAAAGTTGCGTGGGTTTTCCGCCAAAAATATATTGATTCATGAGAGAATTTTTTGTTCAAACTTTTTGTTTAGAATTACTGTACGCAGCGTATGACAGGGATTTTCAAAAACCGGGACAATCGTCAAAACGCGGGATAACTGGTAACCATAGGTAATAGTTTGTCTGTTCATGTTTGTTAAAAATTTCCAATCTGAATCCTAGATGTTTCTGGCAGACCAACCGATACCTAAATTGATTATTTGTAAGTTTCAGATGCTATTTTCGATTGGGGAGCTGGTTGTTAGAACACATTCATATTTTTTGTTGATCTTTTGCGAATTTTCGTTTTTTCAGTTTTTTAACATATTTTGGCTAGATTTCCAAAAAATAAGTTTAACATCAAGACTGTCCTGTTCCATCATAGGTTCCGCCATGTTTACCATATGGTTCGTCATATTCAATGCCATACCAAATGCCTTCTTTCGATGGAAGTGATCCAATCCATTTTATTGAACCAAACAGAAGTGATTCTGCCGAATTCTGTATGATAATTCTTTGACCGATTTTTAACTCCATCTAAACGCAAGACAATATATTTGTGAAATTCAGCAGCATATAAAGTGTGTTTTCATGTCAGGAGTGTCTGTGAAGAGTTCAACTATCAAGTTGATTTTGATTTAGATCATTTTTGCGGGCAATAATCTTATTTTGAGGCGACTTTGTGACTGAAGAATTATCGTTGGCAGAACGTAGATGCTGAAAAGCCGTAATTAAGGGTACATCTGTCTGGCAATGAGTTAGTACAATACTTTATTGGCCAATTAAATCAATTGACCCTAAAGTATAACCGAGTACGTTGAGAAGAGCTTCTTATGGACCGGAAGAAACTTGAAGAGGAGATAGTGTAAACTCGAGGTACAATTGGACATTATTTCTCAGCAACATTCAAGCTTCAAGCTTCATGTGCACTTAGCAAGATATTTTATACTATTACGTAAGGTAATTATAACCTATACTACAATTTATTTCCCCATCCATGAAAAAGTTTTTGTTTCAAACTTTTCAATAGACCAACCTTATCCTTCTTATTTCGTAAAAGACATCGAATCGTAACTCGAACATTTTTGTTTTTGATATTTTGTGATAATTCGAGTGGCGATTTAAGCGTTGCATCATTAAGCATTCTCATTCTCCTTTCTTTGTTTCTACCTTCCTTCTTTTCAAGCTTTTGGAAAATTTTGCATTTATCTTCTTGATTTATTCCTTCCTTTACCAAGACACTAGAATTTTATTTTAATAAAATATTATAGTAAAAATCTATCTAAGGCTATCAAGTGACATTTAATAATACGCCCGGTATAGGGAAATCTAATAGAAACAAAATATTTTCTGAAAGACTCAAAAAATGTACGGGTTCCACGGGTTAATCCACAAAAAACACGATCTACACCTGACTGTATCAACATTCTGTGATGTGATGGCACACATAAGTGGGTTAGCTTTTAAAAGCCCAATTTCTTCGCCAAAAGAGCAAAACTGCTCTAAGTATGTCTTGTAATTTTTCTCAAGTTTGATACGATCAATAAGCCAGACCAAAATTGTAGACTTTCCTTGCATTGCCAAATAATGGATAATGGAGGGAGTAGTGCATGTATCGTCTAATTTACATGTAGCTTTTTTTAGTTATTTCCAGTATGAAGTCCAAAAACCGTGTCGCAATACATATAATTAACCCCCTCTGAAACGGCCGGCATTTCCCAAGAAGATATGAAGGCTAGGAATTAAGAGACCCTTCCAGATCCTAAATGTCGTACATATATCAAACTCGGACCCCCCCCCCCTTCAAAAGGCAAACAACTTGTCAACGAGACTTAGCCAGTCTGATAGTTTTTTCTTGCGGTTTTTTCACCTCATTACAGAATAACATATCAAATTTTAAGGTCATTTCGTGAAGCATGTCGGATTGGCTCGAAAGCGGGCTTATTCGACGCGTCATGACTCAAGTTTCAATTCTTCTCAGAGGACCGACCCGAATTATTAACACGTGACCCGTTATAGGCCAAAAAATGGTAACAAAAAGTAACAAAATCACGATTTTTTTATTTTTCGGCTTTATTATGATTTAGAAAACATGCCAATAGCGCAAGACGGTCAAAGTCAACTATATTCGTATGAAGGAGTATAATTTTGGACATTCTGTAATGAGATGAAAAAACCGCAAGAAAAAAGTCTATCAGACTGGCTAAGTCTCATTAACAAGTTGTTTGCCTTTTGAATTCAAAAGCCCCCCCCCCTTCAATTGAGTCAGAGTTTGATATGTGTCCGCTAGAGCCGGTAATAAAATTGGTCATACTTCCTTACTAAACACTCAAAGTTTAATACCAATATATTGCCATTTTATATGATGGGTCTTATAGAAACAGTGATTTATGATCGAAGTGGCGGCAGTCAAAAAAAAGTGTTTGTAAAGAATTCGACAATTTTATTGTCCACATTGTTTTATTCATTCATAATAAATACCATTCCTAACATAGTTGATGTTCGTAAATTAATCTTATCCAAATGGGATAAGACTAGTTCACTGCTCACACTGGATTTGAAATGAAGCATTTGGATAATAAAGAACGTAAATGAACTGACTTTGTCAAATGGGTGATCGAACTTTTTTTTAGGTTCATAACAGTTGCTAGGGTGACTCTGTTCTCGTAAAATTCACTATTCCGTAAATTTTCAAAATTTATTCGACCAACTATTCGAATACCATTCCAACACAGATCGAAATGCCACTCGGCAAATCAAACACCTTTAGTTACACAACCTGGGCACCTGCTGGCTCAGTTAATACGTCTGGATCCATTTTGTTCAGGATTTGGATACATCCAAATATATCGGTAATTATTTCTACACCTTCTGTTTGGAATGCCGTTGAAAGTAAGGATACGAGAGATAATTTATCCTAAAATAATTTTATTTCGATATTATGTCTCGGTGAGTCAAATACTACTTTGATTTCCTGACTGCGCCTATACATAAATATATGTATCCTTGTCCCGTGTACCTTATGTTAAAATTAGATGGCCCTACTGTACCGATAGAATGAAATATACTGTTTATTTTTGTATCACCTTTTTGTATCACCAACGAATTTCTTTGATTCGTCCAATTTGTAATTCGGTCATTTAATTGGATGGGTACATTTTAAATCCCCAAATTAAATTTAAAATTCACACACAAAATATCATTAAATGTGGAATATTTTAACAAAAGAAATGCAGAGAGTTAATTTTTTTCTGGTTGAAAACACGGATAAATTTTCTGTAACCAATTTTTAATTCGAACTTCTTTGGGATAAGCGCTTAAAAATAATTGGCGAATGGGAGTAAAAATGTCTCAAAACCGCGGTATGCCCGGGTCAGGATTTTTAGCCAGTCTGATAGTTTGTTCTTGCGGTTCCGAATCTATTTTCAAAATGTCCAAATTTATACGCGTTGGGAGTATGGCAGCTCACCAAGCTGCCAAGATCGCAAAGTATGGTTACTAAATAATAATAAAATCTAAAAGTGAAAAATTCGTGATTTTGTAACTTTTTGAAGATGTCACTTTAGAAATTCAATTTTTGGGCTGTAAGTAGGTCACGTGTTCGGAATTCGGGGTAGATCACATGAGAAGAAAT
>SCLF01721509.1:0-13963 GCA_004367975.1 Mesochordaeus erythrocephalus | reverse complement strand
CCAGTTAGTTACAAACTCCCAGTTAGTTACAGGTTTTGAAACGAGTTTTCGTAACTAACTGGGGGTAGGGACTGTATGTAAAATTGTGAACTGGTATAACTGGAAGACAAATACCAGCATGTAATATGTACGGACTGGGTTGTTTTTGATATGGACTCAAAAAATATTAGCACAACAGCGATTAAAAAATAAAACAATTATGGTACCACGCACATTATTATACACCTCAAATATTACAAAAATTAAAACCAACAAGGGTTGTCCTAGTTTGAGCTGATACACGGTTGGGTTTCCCTGGAATATGTGCTCTACCGCGATATGAGCGCAACAACCGAGTATGCTAAGGTAATTGATGACTATAAAATTTGTAATATAGATAAAATATAATTTACATAAGGTATATATATATGCCAATCAACATATTGATTGACAAATTTTCGTCACAGCCCATTGTTTTAGATTCGTGAGGAGTAATATGGTCCGGGAACTCGAAATCAATGTATTGAGTAAATTTGTACGGAGCTACAGCTTTTAAGCGGTTCTGCGTGTATTTCCCGGAATTACTTGCCAAATCCAAAGTTTCTTGAAATCCTCCAGACAAAAAATGATACAGAAATTGCACCTGTTTTGCCGACTACTGACATCCAAAATGCAATCCTCGTGTGAAGCCAGCATCGTATCACTCCAGGGTTGACTTAGCGCAATAATGGTGCCCTGAAACCACGTCTTAACTAACAAAGTACTGGAAAACATGGGACCTGATGTTACCCAAGGTGGTATAAGTTCAGTTGTATATAATTTCCGGTGGTAAGAACAACCGTTGACAATTGTATATCAGCAATTGACGCGGCTTCATTCGATGTTATCCCGAATTATCTGAGGTTAATCCTTGTGCTGCCAAACTATCGTTGATTTGAGAAAAGCTTTTTTCTTTAAAAAAGCTTTTGTCGGCAGTCGGTTTCCAGCCTGCCACAAGTTAAGCAATGATAATAACAGGTTCACCTTCGTACCATTCATATACGCGCAGTCAAATTTTAAAATTCCGCCGGCGATAATTTCGAAATGTAAGGGAACCAAATGGCTCAATAGATCTGGCAAATGGGAAACCAAATCGTTCACCTACAAAAACAAAGCAGTTATGGTGGAACGAAGAATATTCAAAAATGTTGTTTGGTAGTTGTAGAGATTATCCGAATATATCCACAAAAATTATCATCGAAAAAGATTCGCCTTAACGGTGGATAACATGAAACTTCTCATAACATTGTGAAATTAATATTGTTTTCACCGCGGTCAACTGGTCTCTTGAAACCGCTCGACAGTATTTGCGATTTTGAAGAAAAAGTTTCAATCATGGAAACTATTGAAAATCTACAAAATGCAAATTTGACGGAAGAGGATGCAGCTGTAAAGTTGTCCGAGCAATGTAAAGATTTAACTAGCAAACAAACCAACAGTGGATTAAAAAATGGGAATTCAGAAATTGAAGTGTGGCGGACGTAGAAATATCAACCGAACTGAATTTACGATTGGAAATATCGTCATTTAGGGACCAGGTCGATAAAGTTACTTGAAATTACTTATATGATATAAGTAAAGATTACTTTCTTAGATAAAGAAGACGAGAAAAACGAAGTTGCCTACAAAACAACACTGAACCAAGTTGTCAACGAAAAAAAGAACAGACTACAATCACACATTTTTTCGTCAAAAAATAGACTTCACTTTACGTCTTTTTTTGAAAAGTGACAGACTTTGATCGGTCATGACTTTTTCGAAAAAGTGACACTCCTTGAGACACCATTGTAATACATAATACGTACATACATATTCGCTGCGCTATAGACCTGGCAGATATATTATATCCTTTATTTAACCTCCGGTAACTCTAGCTAATTGGCGTTATTGACTGCAATGTTGAGGTTTTTCGAGAATGGGAGCTCTCTATAGCACTGGAAGACGACTGAGAACTAATTGACCCACAATACAAAGGTTTCTACTGAGTCGTATATTGTCTTCTCAAGCTGCCCCACGGTGAATAGTTTTTAATAAAATGATTACCATTAGAATGGCCAACCTTTAGCTTTCTAATGCTAAAATTTGTATTAAAAACTATTCATTGATTTTCCCGTGAGAGGCTCGAGAAGAACATATACGACTAGACAATTTTTGGGACGCCACGGTATATAGAATTAAGAGAATATTAAAAATTGTTTAAAGACTGGTTTTTTGGACTAAATCTACTACTGTAGTAAAACCCATGGAGACATTTGAAGAATAAAAATATCATTGGATCGATCATGGCAGTCTTTAATCATGCAAAATTTGAAAACAATGCAATGTATTATTTTCCAGAAAATCGCAGACGAATATGACAGGGTTCAATTCGCATTAGCGTAACAGAACTCGAGACAAGGACGATTAATCGCCGTACAATATAAGGCCGTACAATACCTACTTTCTCCGCCCTTTATTATACGACAATGAATCATCCTGGTCTCGAGTGCACTTATGCTAATGGCTAATTGAACCCCCTCATGTTTGTCTGCGATTTTCTGGAAAAGCATACATTGCATTGTTTTGTATGATTAAAGACTATGCCATGGTCGATCTAATGGTATTCTTATTTTGAAAATATCTCCTTGGGTTTTACTACACTACTAGATTGAGTAAAAAAGTCCGATTTTAAACCATTTTTAATATTCTCTTAAATCTATATAATATAATGTTCCCAAAATAGGTACGAACTTTTTTTATCGTTGGCCAATGAGTTTCCGGTCGTCTTCCAGTGCTATAGAGCGTATCCAATCTTGGACTAATATGGTTCCTTATAACCAGGAGGCTTTAGGACGATGGTTCATTAGCAACTGGCGTATTACTTCCAACTGAGAATGTAACCAAACTTCGCACATAATATTATTAATCATTGTTTGACATGAGGTTCAATTCGTTATTTACCATTCTAAAGCCATTTTGTAACATAACTGACACCTACTGAGGGCATGGCGGTGGAACAGCTCATAAATTAATGAACCATTGCTTTACGGATAGACCTACACCTACGCTGCAATCTGTGCCGTCATTATTTCAGCTCTAGATCACTATTTTTTGTGGTTGATTATGGGCATAATGGCTAGTTTGAATAAATAATTGTATGTAGTTACTAACAGTTAAGCTTAGGCGGTGAAAACTAGGTTAGCATATCCTAAAATATTCGCAAGAAAATTCGGGTTAGAAGTACCGCTCGATGTTTTCCTAACTAAGACACAGCTGTCTTAAATTGTAAAAAACTAAATGTTTTAAAGTGCCATTCCCTATCTACCTATAGGTACTTTAAAGATAAGTTTTCACTAGAGGTCGTCTCGGGCAACAATTTGGTGCGATTCCCGATTCGGACAAAAAAAATTCCGGTTTTTAGCCTCAACTTCCGGTCTGAAGGTATGTTAAAAAAACGGAAAGGCGGTTCATTGGGGGTCCTGGATAGCAAATTCGGCGTAGCAGCACTCTAACAGAAGTTATGGTCCAATTAACGCAAATATGTGCCGATCGGCACAGATTTCAGCTTGCGGGTCAATCATCCGGTTTAATTCTACTAATTGTGGTCTAAACTACAACAAAAATGCGCAAAAAAACTTCGACCTGACTTCGTAATGTAAGACTCATATTATTTGAACACATGTTTCTACAAAATCTCATCTCGCAAAAAACGTAGTCTAAAAATCTATTTCCGGTTTTTAACTATTACTTTTGTTGACTTTTGCCAGCTGTTTAGTTATTGTTCTGCATTGGATCGAGTGACCAGCTAATGAATGGGTGTATCAGAATAAATCCTTACCGTGGCTTTGGCTGGGTCGTTTGGATCTGTTAGTGGTTGGCCATTAAATTTTTCAATAATTTTTTCACACTGAATGAAATTATCTCAGCACCAAGTAGAGTATAACTTAACGTGTCTTTTGCTGTTAAAGAGATTTCTGGTGCTAATTTTGACACTCCTTCAAAATAGTTGTCATGGTTAATTTATAACAAAAACCTAACAGGTAACTAAAACTCGCACATAAGCCTCTGCATATATATAATTTATATCCTTTTACGACCGGATAGTTCAAAAAAAAGTTGATTAATTTCTGCTTAGATATTAATCACCAGTGTACGACAATCTTATATTATTAAGCGGTTGTTGACAAAATATAGTTTTTTCTTTCTCAAACAGTAATGTATTCAAGCAGATTAAGTGGTTGGGTTTTCGTATTTGCTTTAACACGTATACGTACGTAGACAGAAATAGTTGTAGTTCATAATTTTGGAACGGAAGCTTTTTATCATCACTTTTACCCCTAATTCAGATCAAACAGACTAAATACATGTGTATTACAGGTAACTGTTACGGATTAAAAAATCGGAAAGCTCAACCGTATGATCTGCGTAAATACATTACTGTTCGTGTAAAGCAAAATAATTAACACACCTCTAAAAAATTGAAATTAAAATATATAACTTTTTATGACTTTCATAATTTATGTGTTAACACGGCTGAGCCCAGCCCTTTTCCACCGCGACTAAACCCAACAAACCCCTAAATTACGATTGATAATTTGTGGCCATACTTTTTCACCACTCCTGGTTAATAATAGATTCGATCAAAGATTTAGATTAAGGCATTAAGGATTAAATAAAAAAAAATACCAAGACAATTTGTTTGTAATACTATGAAGAAGAAATCGTATTTTTGAACGGAAGTTCACACGAGAGGGACGAATCGTTCTGAAATTATTTCATTTTTATCGTTGTATGTTTCCCGAGTTTAGTGTAATATTATTTGGTAATACTGCCAAAATACTATAGGTTTTTTACGTTTTAGTTTAAAAAGCTAACCTAGAGAATTATACACACACCATTAATCTAGGTAAAATACCAAGAGTAAAATTGTAGGTAAACACCATCGCACTCCATTTCAAAAGCACATGTGTACTTACAGGTGAAATGTGGGAGTAATCGGATTAACGGGCTCACTGCTGACGGTCTAGTCCACTCTTGTTGGAGTTTCCTAGAATACCCTATTGATCACTAGTCCAATCTGATGTCCTCCGATTTTATGCGACCTGTGTGTAAGTAAAACACATATTAAACACATTAGAATTTTCACGACTACTCCTTTTGGATAAAAACCATCCTAACATTTCAAAAAAAAACCATATTTAATCCACTTTTTATGTTTTCAGAACAATTCTTCACTCGTCGTAAAAAACACCTTTTTTCAAATATTAATTTATCCCTGCAAGCGTACACAAGTTAAACTTTGAAAATTATCACGAAGTACCGTTATTGGTTTCTTCTCACTCTTCCGAGACATGCGTCCCGAAAATTAATTCTATCAAATTCTAGCGGTGATGCGGAAAAGAGCAGATATCAAAAATTTACGGAACAGAAGAAACCTATGCCTCCTATCTCATAAGATGGAGAGACTTTGGTGTAGACACACTGGGCATCTGGCAAAAACAGAACCGAAATAGACCAAATCTTCCGCCAGGACATCTAGCTTTGTTTTCTCTATGTGTGCCAGTGTATTTGCACCTTATTATTGTGACTAGATTTCCACCTTTATACTCCATTTATAAAAAAAATTAGTGAAAAAATAATTTATACGTTTTTAAAACCCGTTTTTTTTAGGACACATGGTGATTCATTAAATATGTAAACTTCCTCTTCGTACTAACTAAATTATATGTAAAGCGGAGTGAAACTAAACTCTAAACTTTACTTTCGAATATTTTGGTCTACCGACGAATGTTTGGTCACTACCATGGTCACTACTCTCCGCATCTCTCGTATTTTTGACGATGGTTTGCTGAAGGTATTGACCAAATCTGCTGATAAACTTTTGTACCTAAGTGAGAGTAAAAGTTCTATGCTATCATATTTCTGGCTGCATAATTACGGGCGAGTGAGCCCCACTCTGCGAAGGGCAATTCGGAATGAGGATAATTTCGACTAGTTTAGATTTGCCTAACATCAGCGACCAACGAAGGTCCTGAGCATATTTTTGTCTTAAAATAAAGTGGCTGACAGCCACTTTTAGTTGGAACGTAATTTGGCCCTATGTTATAAATCCAATATTAGTCGGTTAGTCAAACCGTCTCAATTTACAATTCCGGTTGAGATGGGGTGACTTCGAAAACGATTTCTTTTGGGACGAGATAATAGTCATTTTCATGGCTCTCCCAATTCAACTCCCTATTCCGATTTTAAGTTGGTAATAGAATGCGAATACAGGAATTATGATCTTAGATGCTTGCCCTGTTATATTATGTTAAACAAATGACTTACACATTTTTTTACATATTTTATTCAGCCATATTTTTATAGTCTGTTGTAATTTTCCTGCAAATATAATTACTTTTTGTATATAAATATACCTATTTTTATACATACAGAATATATTTTTATAAACAAGCTTATATTTATACGTACATATTTACCTGCGCAGACTGTATATAATGAATAGTTGCTACATATAACAATCATGTGTCAAAGCTTCAGGATAATGATATATGACTTCCCCACATATGCTTGGAGCATTTGGTCTCCTTTATGATGATGAAAAGGGAAAACATGAAATCTGAAATGAGGGGTTTTCCATTTTTTGCTAAAATAAGAAACACTAACTAAAAATGCACAAATAGTTTACTAATGAGTATACAGATATATAACCATATGAATATTTTATCTTGAATCCCGCCATATATTATACCAGAACCTCTTGTTAAGAACCTGGCGTTTTTCAACATGAGGTTCAACCGTACGAGGTAGATATATTCCTTAGGCAGTTTAAAAGTTAGATAGAGAACTAACTCTATTTAGCTAACTAACTCTATTTATTTCGCCTATATGTAATAAATAAATGCACAGAAGATGCAGATCGTATAGAAGCGATGTCGATGGTGTCAGCGCACCATGTAGCTCCTTATTCGAGATGATTGATTATTTGGAATGATTTAAAATATTGATCTGGAAATTCATTTTCAACGTCGTAATGGAAGTTATATTACGTTATTAGGTTTTTATTTATGGTTTCGAACTACGAGCTTTAGTGCTGAAAATGATTATCTATAGTTGGAAGGTTTTTCCTGTTCGTTAAATTTTTTGGTTTTGAACTCGTAATTTGCCCCGGATTTTATGAAGCTTAACATGATTAGTTCCTCCTTTCTAAGTGTCGAAGAAGATGTTTGGTCAACCGAAATATTAATCGGTATTCATATTTAATTAGGATACTAAATATATATATTCCTTCAATACGTGTTTTTCTGGACGCGTTATTTGGTTAACGTAATTTAGATGTCCGCTTACGGACCGGCTATAGCGATACGGTCGACTCTTTCGCTTAGGATAATGTAAATATGAGCTTTCCAAAGCCCGGTTGTTAAATGCACGTTTGGACTTGATTGAACTTGCTTGATATTTAGGCGGATTTAACAAAATAGAATATTGACGAGGTTTCTTCGTACAGCTTAGGTTAGTTACTACCTACTCCACTTGGTGCGATAGAAGTGGTATGTTCGTTGTGGTAAGTTCGTTGGTATGATTTTTATGGGTCGGTTTGAAAAACGGACTCATGAAAACGCTTGATTTTCAATTTTAGGTTTTCTTGATTATTATTTTTATTATTTCGGGTGTCCAATATGTCTGTACGGTTTCCGGTGGAACTTTTTTTTTAACATGTTTTCACATGCAATTACCTGGGAAGCCATTATGTGCCGAAGGTTGTCTGAGTAAATTTTGTTTCCTAATCTTTGTAAAACTCGGACTTTTCCCTTGATTTAGCGCTACGATCTAAGATGAGCCATTGGCTATGTAATAGCCATCCAATATCCGGATAGTAGGAAGATCGTTTTCAAAAGGTATATAGAGATAAGACTTATTAAAGCTCTCCTTCACGTTAGAAATACTTCTTCCAGTTTTTCTGAATAGGTGAATAGCCTCGGGCGAAAAATCTCAGCGTCTCTGAACTCTTGTTTAAAAATCTGGATAGCAATGCTATTTTGCCTATGTAGAAACGGAGTTTACCAACCGTGGTAATAGATGCTAAATCAATTTGGTAACCCCCATAAAATAAAAACATTTGCTACCCTTCAACCTGAGACCATATTTCTTCCATGATGGGGAGAAAGATTCCGAAATCTCCACAAAGTGTTTTTCATCAATTGTGCTTTGGATGACTTTTCATGACCATGGAAACCTTCCAGAATATTTCCATAAGTACCTAGATTGCCTCCTGAGGGCCGGTATGGGTATACAAAAATAAGGCCATAGGCTCTTATGTAACCTCGCACAATAATAGCATTGGGCTAAATCAGCCGTGAACGTTAACCCATTTATTGAGCCTTTAGCTGCGAAATTGAATGCTTCCTCTAAATTCGTAAAATCATTGATGGGTTTTCAGTTCACAACAATTCTTTATACGCTTAGGATGTCTAATGTGAACCCTTTTCATCCTTCTCCATTATAGACATTATTTGAAATATATTTTTCGTCTCTTGTGCTAACAAGCACACCGTTTGCCATATCTGATATAGATTTGCCCAGATGAAAAGGTGATTTGTTACGTGGTTCAAACTCAGCATTCGCTCATATCCTTTTCATTAGCGTTTCCCAGGACGACAAGAAAATCGGCTTCGAACTAACGTGCGATAATTGAGGATGGATTTTTTAAACACGTCCGTAGTGATTTCAATCCTTTGTTATTAGTATCATCGAAATATTCTGTAGCTTCTTTTTGTACTGTGCGTCTTTTAAAGTACCTTCAATTTAAATGCCTGGGCTATAAGCTATACCCGTTGGACCACTTTTTCTCCATATTCAACTAACGCTTTATCGTCCAATTTTACTACCTGTAAACGTAATCCGTTTTATTGTAATGTATAACACTTAAAAGTATATGTCTTAAAAACCCCATATTTTTTACCTGTAAAATTTCTATGCTTATCGAAATCTTCAGTGACCACGAATAATTGCCCAGAAGTTACTCGTCTGCACTGCCTCCTTATCTCTCTCTCTGTGGCTCCTATTTTAACTACTCTCTCGCTCTCTCCTTTTGCTTCTGAAAATGAATTTTGTCGAATAAATCTCAGAAAAAGGGTTTCGAAATTTTAATGTTCGACCAACATTTCGCAATGCTATTCAGTATGAGCAGTTATTTATATTTTACTTTCCTTATAATATTCCCTATAAATCATGTTAGCTATCATTTTAGTCATAATAGTAGTAATATATTCATAATTATCTCACTAAATAGTATTGCAAAATTCTAGTCGAAAATTATAATCTCAAGTGTAATTGCTCTACCCCTAGATGATTAAGATTGCGCCTCCGTCGAACCGGAATTAGAGTTCTGTCCGCTGAAAGCACAAGTCGCCTTAATATCCGAGACTGAATGACACAAGCAGCTTGATTAAAAACTGTGTTTTCCGATTACCCTTCACCCTTAGATAAAAACAGCTCATACACATAGTTTCTAGTTATCAAGATGTATATATATTATTAGTACTAACCAGGAGTCAAAATAGGTTTAAAATGTGCACAGGGGTTATTTTGTCTGAGGTCCTACTAGTCAACTTTCTCCTATAGATATGATTTTCAGACAACATATTTCCCTATTAATATCGACTTGGGTTGTAAATGGGGACGAAACGAAAAGGGATCAAGCCCACCAGGGATTTTTGGGGATGCTGATTCAAATTATTGCCTGCGTAGGGACGGGAGGAGGATGGGGAACGCAGACTGGCGGATTGGCAAATTCCCCTTTTTCCCTCGTCGATTCGGGAAGTACATTTGACATTAGATTTTATTTCATATAAAGCAATTATCAATAACAGTAAATAGCCGACTTAAATGAACAATTATTCATTCTTAGCTCCTTCTTTCAAATAACGCCTGTGATATCTTTGAGTCTTTGACTCATTTTTATATTTGCACTTATGACCCATAGAATAAAGTAGTCGCTTTCAGTATCCATTGGGAACGTTTTGTTGGAAACATCGCTGGCTATTACATATAATTTAGCCTCTGGGAGTTATCCAATAGAAATCGAGACCCAATCGGATCATTTTGTACGAAGGTCATGTCAGTAGTACTTCGATTAGAAGTTACCATCGACTAAAATTGGTTATAAGATAACCATTTGAGATATCCCATTTGTGGGCTATTGCTCCACTTGGTGAATGGAGTCGTTTTAAATAAATGAATAGACGGGTAGGACTCCAGTGGACGAATAGTAGTGAACTCAATGAGGATGGATACCAGGTGAAGGACTCACAAATAATGTAAGACTCAGTAATTGAACAATTATACAAAGGTTTGTCCCAAATAACTACCAATTGACTTCGTTAAGCTAGGTTATTATAATAGGCCCAGTTGTTATTTTAATTTTTGTTTACGCTAATTTAATTTTGTGGAAAATATTATGCAAGAACATGCTTGTTTTTAAAATCTATTCGGAGAAAGTTGTATTTCTAAGCGACAGCTAGCTACGCTAAGGAGAGCACGCGTCTATCAAACACATTAAAAGGATCTCAAATAGAACGACCTTATACTTGCATCGAGTTTAAAGAAAGTGAAATTACATACTGACCACACTTGTCGCCGTCGCTCACAGTTACAACTTTCGCCCACTAGACTTCAAAAACATGCATGTTCTTGCTAAATATTTTCCACGATATTTTTAATAACCTAGCTTAACTAAGCCAATTTTCGTTATTGGGCCAAACCTTTATAGCATTGGTCGATTACTGAGTCTTACATTGTTCGTCAGCCCTTCACTGAGTTCATTACTATTCGTCCACTGGAATTCCCACCCGTCACTTCATTTGTTTGAATCGAATCCATTCATTGAGTGGAACAATGGCTCACAAATTGGATATGGTAAGATAATCGGTAAAGTCCTGGCCATTTGATTTTGTTCTTAAAACCATTACATTTGATATTCTATTTTTCTTTGTGTTTTTAGTGAAAAATATTCAGTTAATCAGTAGATACCCTTTCTCGAGGAACCCATACTGTATCGTTTTGAATTTATTCACGCTTAAAGATTTTTCAATTTCCGATCTAATGATTCGTCTCTTTTTTAAATATCTTTTGGATTTAATACAATATTTTCCAAATGGAGCCCCGTATAAAGTGTTTTTTTACTTTTAAATGCCATTTTCTCGGCTATGAATGGATTTTCTTAGTAAAAAAAATGTGCCCTGGAATTTTTGTTCTGTACCAAATTCATGACACAAATAACAACTTTTAGCAGCTTTAAGTAGTTTAATAGACCGAAAACTATGTTTTTCTATATTTCTCGATCTCTTCGAAAACAATTAAACGCATTTGTGCACACGGTAATTGACATGCGCAGTAAGATGTGACTCTCTGTTATTATCTAGCCAACCTTATCGGGAATTAGATCATGGGTCTGTTGGTCATATGAAAAGAAAAAATATATTCATCTACATTGGCATACATTTTATGAGGTAACGTTTTCAGAGCGACAATTTACACCAGAACTTAAATTGAAACGGAACAATTATATTGTCCACGAATACGACGTTTCTAGAAGACAAGTCTCCAAATTAAATATATACTGAGCACTTAGATATCTAACGCTAAAAACTTCATTAAAAAATACTAAGGCTTTCTCGAGATAAATGCCAAAATGTTATTACACTACCTAAAGTTGATAAAAGTTATTATTTTTGTCAATAATTCGGTACACAATCAAAATTCCAAGGTACAGTACATTTTTAGTTCAGGAAATCCAATTACGGCTAAGAAAACGGCATTCAAAAATGGCATTCACATTGACAACACTCAGTTTGGACTCTACTGTACTAAGCCCAAAAGAGATATTTTAAAACGTTAGATCGGAAATGATTAGTCGTTGAACTTGCAAAATTTCAAAACAATACAATGTATAAATTTTGAGAAAAATGTGAGTGAAAACTGGATCGCAAAATGAGGCAGGCTCTCCAGCTTAGGGATCAGTTTCATATTGTCTTGTAATTGAACTGGTATATTGCACTTATAACGGTCATTTTTCGGTTGAAAATTTTGCTGTATTGCACGTACCCGTTTTAGTGCAAACGACTCCGGATAATTAATCAGCCACTCAGCTACCTGTCTTTGTTTTGTTTTTTTAGAAAATAATAAACAAGTCACATACACTTCTGTATACCATCTGCGGTGTTAACCCTCAGGTGCGCAGACAAATGCTTTTATCCATGAAATGAGAGAATATTTCCTTTTAACTCATAGGCGAGTTGGCAACGTATTTTACAAAATTTAATAGCACCATATTTAAGGGCGAAACACACGTTACAATTTACCTGTTCTTTTAGATGCATTCGGGCAAATCCCACACCTTTTGATTTTCCTTCTGATTGATTTGGTGACTGAAATACAATGTTTTTCCAAGTGAAGTGTGAATATCCCCTTAACAATTATCGGGGTCCCTATGGACAGCGTTAGTTTAATGGTTTAATTAAGTTGTTAGAAAACTATTAACTGAGTTTTCACATGAGTTCAGGATTCACAGCAGGATTTACCAGGATTCACATCTAAAACTGAGATAGACTAATTGCATTTAGAGGGAAAACATGAATCCGAGAACTTTTACCCGGTTAAACATCAACAGAGATACATTTTTAGGAATCACAATGGATGATTTTCGTTTAGATATGAATAACTGTGTGTATAAAATAAGCTATGATTTAATAGCCTTCGATATGTGCGTTGTCAATTTAAAAAAAAAAATGAAATATATATTGGGTTTATAGTTTTTTACAAGAAGTTAAATTCCGTACACTTAATATCGCCTCGCGTGGAATTTAAACGCTCCCAACTGGTTTCTGCCAATCAGACACTTTATCCATAACCAGTGTATATACTTTTCAATAGATTTTGTTCACAATAAAGCTGTTTTCCCCTAATACTGCATTTACAAAAGCTTGATGTATTGGGAAGTGGATAAGAACAAATGATTCTTTGCATAATCTTTTAAGCCATTGTGAAATGTACGAAATTTCAATCATCAGTAATATTAGGTCACATCCAGGTTAGAGACCCTAATTACGTATCTGCGCATCTACTCCAGGGTACTATTTGTGTGTTCGGGTTAACAAACTCTCTAACCGTAACTGATTAGTCCGTAAAATTTGTATTTAAATATTAAACGCGGCTTATTTTATGAACGATAATAAATTATATTTCTTCCAAGTTATTAACAAAGGTTAAAATCCACTTTGCGAGCGAACACGTGGCGCCAGCAAGCCTATTTTGTGGCAGCTAAACTACGGCCCAGCCGATACCTCGACCAGGTTTCCGACGGAAATTTGAAAATTTTCCATTTTTAGGTTTCCTTCCGGTCAAAATTCCTGGTCGGTGGGTACCCTAAAATAAACACAATAAGATTATGCGCCGGAATGCTGCTCGATGTTTTCCCATCTAAGACACAGCGGTTTTAAACTGTAAAAAGTTAATTTCCTAAGCCCCTGTAGGTATCTACATTTTGTTAAGATAGTTTTCTATTTCGTGTGATTCGTGATTCAAAATAATGAATTTCCAGTTTTTAGCTGAATTTTCCGGCGGTATTTCTGGTCTAAAAATTATTGAAAAAAATTCCGCGTCCAATTTAGGAGATGGAATGGGAGAGCTCAATCAAACATTCAACCACTTCTAAGGCCTTTAAAACGCAAAAAAGCAAGGGTCGCTCGACAGATCTAGTCGAAGGGTTTCTAGGAGCCATGTAAACCCGCATTCAATGGTCTATTGTCGGAAAATTATGTGATTTTAAAAATAAATTATATAATCACTGTTGCGGTTTATAAATAATACACATTGTGCTAGTTCTCTTAACCAGTGGAGACCGTTTTGGACGTTTTGTCCCAGTGCACCCCAAAAAGGCTCTTCTTTCGCAGATATCTGGAGAACG
>SCLF01721398.1:0-13969 GCA_004367975.1 Mesochordaeus erythrocephalus | reverse complement strand
ACTAACATTTAAGCTGTTTTCGGTCAAATTAGGTCATTCTTGACCTTATAGGGTATACTAACTGCGGTATTATATCTAATTATGAGCTTATTTGCAATATCCGCCTACGCACAATATTATTATTTCGTATAATTATCGAATACTTTATCATAATTTGTACTTTTATATCTCATCTCCCTCTGTACCAACCGTGGGCGTTTTCCGCCCACGCAAATTTGGGATTGATTTGGTGCAGAGTTTCCCTATAACTATCGAACCCTTTATCAGAATTCGTTTATTTTTGTCTCATATTGTTCGCCTCATCTCTCTCCATCTCTGTACCGAATCTCGGTGTATTCTGCCTACGCATTTCGTTAATATTATATATAGCAAGATTGATAAGCCCCGACACTCTTATGCCCAACCAATAATTTTTATGGCAATTTAATATTTTGCAATAATTTTAAATGTACGATTTTCCCTGAAATTGTACTCATTCGATGCGCCTGGATGATAGCTACATTTCTTCTCATTAGATCGACCCCGAATTCTTAACACGTGACCTAGTTATTGCCCAACAATGGGATTTCCAAAAAGGTGCATTTATTTTTATTATTTTATTTATAGCATTTATTGCGCAAAACTCAGAGTTTTAATGAAGATAAATTAGTTTACAAAATAATAATCACTTATTGTCTAATTAATTAACATTTATAATATGTGCTTCTTGCATTCTCTTATCTTCTACTCCGGGCGACTGTACTCTAGCAGCTTTGTCAAACATTCGTATGATGATCCATTATAGAACATCCACATTTGTCTTTTAATAACTGAAATAATATAGAGATATTAGTATAATTTATATATTTTTCACAGAATTCCCGCTTTATTTCAATCCGCTCAGATATTACCATATATCTAGGATTGTACTAATTTATTAATAGGTAATTTATATTATACTAATTATAGTTTATGTTTGTGTACAAACCGTTATTTATATAAAAACATTATTATAAATTATGAACTCATAATTTATATTATGAGTGATCAAAGGTATAACAGCATTTTATCATTAAGTATAAAATAAGTAATAAGTAAAACGATATTCTTATGTTTTAGCATGGTTGACAGGTCTCATCTGCCCCTGATTACATAAAGAATAAAGTGCCTTTGAGATTCAGGATCCTTATAATCAGTCCACATTAAACCCCAGCATGAACCAGGACCTAATCCATTCTTATCAGAGTATGATATCATCTGACACCAAGAGAATAAAACTGAACAGTATATTAAACCTGTTTTATCATTTTGTATCAAACTAAATTCACCAACCTACCCCGCATTTTGCATTGCCCATCAATCATTATATCATGATTGCTTCACAAGTTAAAAACATTCTGAAAGTCACAAAATCAGTACGCATTACTTCACACATAGAGACTCAATATCGAATATCGCAAGCATATCAGAGATAGTTTTACACATGAATTTCACTGCCCGATCCCGTTATTATTACATACGGATATGATTCATCTATAATATCTTCAGTCAAATTCACAATGGAAGAAGTAAGTTTCTATGATCCAAACATTATAGATCCCGAATTCGAGTCCCCGTTGTCTATAGAGCTTCTCTATCGTAAGTACCTATTGATAATCCTAAAGACCCATCTATATATTATACTAATTCCCATACTATTTATGTATTATATATCAATTAAACATTATTTATTTTACGTCTATGCAGTTTCAGATCATGCCCCGAGACCCCCAGTATTTAATCAGACCGTGGAGGAAATTCCCAATACTTCCGAGACCCAAGCTCCTTCAACCTATGCTGATGATCAAAATTGGGCTTCACCAGTATTTACGAAGTATAAAAGAGTGCTTCGTAATTCAACTAATACCCTCACCGATATTTCCAAGCAAAATCAGGTTTCAGATCAGAAAGCGAAGTCTAAGAAACTTCATACCATTGGGATTCCAGCCATGTCCTCCAATGAAATCCCTATATGCATACTACCCGTACCAGTTAATCCCCTTTTTACAATACGTAGCAACCAGCAACACACCATCCGAATGAAACGTCTCCTTAGAGGACTGTTAATTTCCGACGATGTCTCCCTGACCTGCTATCGAATTGAGTTGTTGTTTCGACTGCCCACAGTATCGCGAGGTACCTCTTCATCAATTCCCAATATTGCCGTACATCAAGCCTTATTCCTAAATCATTTTGAATCTGGTTTAAAAGGTAGTATTAATCTATATTTCCATTATATATGAACCAGAATTCATCCTAATCACTAGAAATTGAAAAAATAATGATGATGCTCTATTTGTTTGAGAAGAATCTATGTACCAGAGTATTTGAGTCCACAGTATGCAAATGTAAATTGGTAAGAGGCACTCAAGTACGTTGCTACTGTGCTGATTGTGTCTGCGTAAAAACCCTGAGACTCCTACATCTGGAGTATCAGGTCCGTCCAGGATGTTTCATACTGAATATAGGTAAATTGAATCGAGTCTTCCAAACCCGCACCCTTAAAACCTTAAGTCTCATCCTTATTCTGAATATATTCTAGATCTTTACCTAGCCAACTTCAAGGTTCTACTCGATGCTTTGTTGACTGAGTCATCTCATAATCCTCGCCTACTGTTCATGAATATAGGTGAAGCCAACATTGTAGATCTCATCCACTGGTATTTAACTTATACATTAATTCTAATGCTCAAGAAATTTGCCCGAGGAAATATTTCTGCAAATTTAACGTTTATCCGTGAAGTCGTCGTGATGTTATTGGACAGTCTAGGTATTTGCGTATTAAATCTTTATCATTTATCTGTAAATTTTTCATTAATTTCTATCCCCCTTAGGTATAAACGAGTATGGGATTACAGCCTCCCATATCAAGTGTGATATCAAACATCACGATATAGGGACCCAAGCCCTGTCATATTCCGATGCCCACAATTCAGATGTTATTTATAGAATGGTACTGTTTCACTATAAACTTGATATTTGTTCCTATCTTAAAATTTTAATTACTTATACAAACTTCAGGCCTCCTACGAAATCTTCGTATCATACACCAAAAGTGATGCCCAACGCATATTGCTACATACATGGGATATAAGTGAACCAACAGGAAACTGGATTATATCAGGTATGGTTCATTTATTAAATCTTATTACAACATACTATTTATCGATCACAACCTTATTCAAAATTAAACTCATAATAAAAAAAATCCCAAATTCCAACTAAACTTCAGCCCAAATCACAATTCAGATTAAAATATAAATTAAATTAAATTGATCAAAACATGAAAATCAATTAAACGATCACATTTATAATTTTATTCTAGAACTGAAACTTTCCAATGGTGGCTTCCAAATCGTGGATGCAATGAATTACCCAAATATCAAGTCATTCAAATCTCAATCCCAGTCCGTTCCCCGTCCAAAACTCAAAGCCAGAAAGCTGAGTTCCAGATCTGAAAAAAATAAGTTATCCAAGAAAATCATCATGGAAAACTATCCGTTTACCAATTATTTAACACTCGCTGATTGCGAAGGGGAGTGTTACATCCATGATCATGTATTTATAAATTTATAATTCGGAATGTCCAAAGTCCTAAACCACTTTTTTAAGCCTGAAATTATACGTTTAAACATCTTTTTAATTATTTATAAATTTATTATCTCTATTTATAATGCAAAGCCGTATTTACCCAAATAGTCACAAATAGGTCGAGTCGTTTTATCTATAATTTGTATTTTGTATTGCTACCGCATTAGCGCATTACCTTCACTGTTGACCTAGTTTTTTTTTAAAAAATTTTAGATTCATATTTATTTCTACCCTAATCCTCACAACTTGAGATTCAGATATAATTTTACTAGGACACCTATGATCTGTTCTATAAAACATTTTATTTATACACTATGCTGTGCATCGCAACCACACGAGCACAATATCTTAATCCTTAATCTATATCCTTTTATACATATTACTCTTATTTTAATAAATATAGGTTGAAATATTCCATCTCACAATACTGTCCTGTGCATTGCTACCGCATAAACGCATAACATTCTGACTTCTTAATAGGCGTATCTTTCCATAATTAACTCGTAATATGTACACCCACACTCTTAGCCCCTTATCTCAAAGTAAAAAATGTCCATCTACCACTGCGACTGTGCCTATATAATCCGAATATATCAATCCGGAAATTATCTTAGTTCTAATGAATTATACATACAAGTAATTCAACATTATACAAACATAGTTATCTTACTATTTATAATAATTTAATCTTAATCCTAATCCTATCCCGTTCCAGTTTATAAATAAATTCATAATAATTCCTACAACAGAGAGTCATTCCACACTACTACCCCCCTCACGGGTTAAAAACCTGTACAAACCCGATATTATATTTTGAATCCAGTTTGATTCTGCCTTATGGCCTATTTATGATTGGTCAACCAATCCCGTTCTAGTAAAAAGCCTAAACCACTATCTCCTCCAAAATCCTCATAATATATCCAAGCCGATCACGAAACGATTAGCTATATACTTTTCTACAGTATAAAATCATTCCTCATTAGAAAGAAATACCGATCGGAAACATATATATTTTAAACCGAGGAAAAAAATCATCAGATCAAAAAATCAAGACTATACATTATCCGAGACTTCCGAAACATATAAGAGAAGCCATGAACGTCATAGGCCAACCCCCGATCAATCCTGTAGAAATGTAAGTAAACTCCTTTCCCAAATATATGTTCCATAATAAATATATGTATATTTTCATTCAACCTATATGGATCCATATTCGTATCCCAAATTACAGGCCAAATATTACATTAGCACATTATTTTCATTAATATCATTTCCCAATAAAAATATCAATAAAATATCAAGCCCCTTGCGTAATATTACATTGGCGCATTAATTTTACTTAATAGCATTTCCCAATAAAATATCAATAAATATCAAGCCTCATGCGTGACATTTGCAAATTTGGCACCATAACCCAGACAATTGCCATACAGCACGTGAACATATATATATTTTATTTTAAATACATGTTTTTTTTTTAACTCAGACCAACCTATAAGTAACAAAAATCTAACATTATTTATTTTCAGTGCCATGCAACGCTCATTAGCTGCGCTACAAGGTGTACAAAACTCGCCATTCATCCGACTAAATGGCTGGATTGATTTTCTCAAATTGGCCATGAGATACGATTTCCCAAATCGTAAGCAGTTGGTGAGTTTTATCTCTATTATTATAAGTTTTCATACATGAATTTCTTATTCATAGTATCTTACTTTATGATTATTTTTCAAGAAAATCTCTGAAAAATATGCCGAGACCAGAATA
Organism: Mesochordaeus erythrocephalus; assembly: GCA_004367975.1. Taxonomy (NCBI): domain Eukaryota; kingdom Metazoa; phylum Chordata; class Appendicularia; order Copelata; family Oikopleuridae; genus Mesochordaeus; species Mesochordaeus erythrocephalus. The sequence goes on along the minus strand of SCLF01721398.1, from coordinate 8,593 downwards.
TTTACTTGAAAATTCTTGATATTTTTGCTATTTAAGCCCTTATATGAATTCATAAATTTCTCTACTAAACTAGGATACATACCCATCTGCCCTCAAACTACCCAGTTGTATACTGATGTCAAATGAAATCCAATGAAGCCAGAAGAAACCAGAAGAACAAACCGAGGTCCCCCCTTTATTGTTTCATTTCATTTAAATTTCCCACTGTATATTATTCATATAAATTATTAAAATGTGTCTTACTTATTTAAGCAAAATTACTTATATTTACTCTGTCTAAATTATACATTCCACAACAGAATGCCTGAGTTGCGATTATTATGCGTAAATTTTTACCTAATAATATTTAACTGATATCAGCATAAAACAGCTATTACCAAGCTCCTAGATTAAAATTTCCATCATATATATTCCTCATAAAGATTTCAGAACTATCCTGTCTGTATTCATATAATTTGCGATCATTATACGTAAATATTACCAAATATTATAATATATTATAAATCAAACCTATAAGCATTGTACCGCCTATTTTTATTCCGTAATTTAGGATTACATACATATTTGGCTCATAATATATATCCCCTCAATAATTAATTTTCAGTTTCTGGCAACAGCGACCCGTATTTTCCACGCCTTCAGCGGTGCGGAAAAAGTAGTCTTCAATGTAAGACTACATTTTTCCATACTGAAAGCGCGGAACTCAGGTCCTTTGGTCATACAAGGCCTACAAATTCTGTTACGATGGCTAGCCGATCATGACAATTTTTCGGCATTTTCATGCTATGATATTGGACACCTATGGGGAAATACTGAGATTTTTACCTATCGTCCCAGCGCTCAGGTATATATAACTGATCCACAAATAACCTCACACCCATATTACAATATCATCCAAAACTTCCACATAATAGATCTCTATGAATCCTAATTTCATGACATTTATTTAAATTCCATTTATTCAACATATCATATATACTCATTCTTTCTAAATGTCCGCTTTTTCAATAAACCTATAGGTCAATTGAACCACCATAAATCTAGCAATAACTTTTTAGACCACTTAACAAAACTACATGTCCTAAATCCATCCATCGTATCTCTAACTTATTCATATTTCAAAATATCTCTTTTAGATCGTATGATTATAATTTTTTATAGTTTTTTTTTATTTATTATTGCAAAAGTGTTGTATACATACAGATATCAGGCATAATCCTTCTCAGTCATTGAAAAGAAGTAAAACAATTTTCTAATAATTGAAAATCTAGCCTACATCCGTGAATTCACACCGGAAGTTCAGGTGAAAACTTTATAAATTCAATCACGTTTATAGATCCAACTACGGCACATAATATTAATCGATCCAGACACGATATACTTTATTAATAATTAATTTACTTAATATAAATTACTTTTTTGCTTGATAAAAAATTTATCAAATTTTTACTTTATGACGGAAAATCATTTGTCTCATTTTATGAAAATTCTTATATACTTTTTAATTTTTATACTTTTAATAAATTTAAAATCATTTTTTAATTTCATTTTAACCAATATTATCTATATTACTATTTTTATCTTATTATTAATATTTTTACGGAAAAAGAAAATTCCATCATTACGAATTAAATTACAAATTTTCAAGTCAGAAGCACAGCTTATGATTTGGAGATCTGCAATCACCAAACAAAAAACATCACTGATACTCATATATATTAATGCATTCATGTTATTAAAAAAGGTTCATTTTCATGCCTAACCCATAGACAGTATATCATAATACAAATTAACTCTAACATTCAGATTATAAATTGTCTAGACATTATAAGTAAGTTATACGGGCGATATGTCACCACCAATGAAAATGTTCGTGCATTTGATGCCCAGGATCGTCATCGACTCATCCAGATGATGCGTCCAGATGATTTCGTGCTCCCCGCGATTCGTCGATTCCTACGAGTACCGTAAGTATATTATGAATTATTAACTATTTATTATGAATTTTTCAATTATTAATTTCCACTTATGAATCAAAACAGTCATATCGCCCAATTATAGCAGCTGTAAAATAATTACCATATTCTTAGCATAATTCTGATCTAAATACATCTATATACAACTATAGATTCCAATCGCATTGTATCTACATTTGTATACATTTTTATTCATTTATATTTTACTGATACAACCTAAATCTCTCGATGTCATACAAGCATCTAAATTCAATTTCAAATACATCCCATTCTCTTCATTAATAAGAGCAGCTCCCAACATCAGTATCTTACATAAATCCACTTAATATACTTCAAGTAGACTTTTCCTATTCTTAACCTCTATCCCCTCTATCTATTTCTCTTATTATTATCAACCTCTATCTTTTCGACTCTATCCTATCTATATATAATCTTTATCCTCTATTTCCTGAAGATTGTCCATTCTAGATTCCTTCTGGATTCCCCATTATCACATAATATTAAGTTACGTTTGAATACCCAGATTCCGAGAATTCTTGATAAGTCTTTTTATTTTCACCTGTCTTACTGACCACCCCAAATTACCAGATTGGCTTTTGAGATCAATGATCTTCATACGCCAGAAAACCTACCGCGTAACTTATATATACTTATAATAGATATTTCGAGATTATGAATCCGATTAGCAACCCAAACTTTGAAAATTAATTTTCGAGATCGATAATCTTCAATCTCCATTAAGTTATATTTTATACAAATACCACATTTCTGAAACGTTAATCTAAATATACGCCTAAACACATAGCACCTATATTTGGTTATATTTTATATTATAAATTCTAGAATGCCAGAGAAAGTCAAGGCGTCGAATACTGGTCCCTTCAGTGTGATAGATTTTGCAAAAGAGTGCCCGGTCGAAGCAAGTCTATCAACTTCGGAGCTTCAAAAACAAGGGGTGGTTAGAGCTCTGTGTACTATAGATGCAAATTTGGCCCATATATGGTTGAAAAAGCTCTCCAAGCATTATGGGGTGCCAACTGGCTGATAATGCATTTACGGAGGATGCTAAAGACTGGATGCGAACGAAAAGACCACTTCGCCCTGTACTGTAGTTGTGACAAATGCGTCGAAATTACCCGCAATATAGATTTCACAGTCAAAGCAGTCGATCCGGCAGGCGCAATAGAGACTTTAATAGAGTTTTTCTCATCGCTGGTATCCGGTTAGTTTTTCTTTTTTATTTATACGTGTCATTATTTATATATATTATTCCATAAAAAAATATTTTTGTCTCAACAAATACATTACTGATAAAATCCATTTTGCGAATATCTAATTGATGACATATATAACGAATGTATAATTCAAACATCCATGTTCTTATTTATAATTATCCATTCAGATGGAGCTTTAACTGGGTTTGGTTCCCTTGTATTTTTAAACAAATTTATTCCATTGAAAGATTCTAAACATCTATCCCTAATCATTCGTAATGGTGTAGAGAAACCAAACAAAACGAACTATATAACATCTAGTCAGGTCTTTACGATTATAAATTTGTTGTTTAAATGCAAGAACCAAATGCAAAAAAAGTACGACCTAGACCTGAGAGATCTACGCATATGGTCAAATCGGATGTTGAGGGCTGCACATGTTTTCTTTGGTCAAAAAAACTGGGCGCAAATGATGGTCGATCCGTCCACCTATCAATCCGAAGACGATGATATATTAATCGGAGCCAGTCTGGCACAATATGCCTATCAACAGGATCATCTGACTCGATCCCTTTATTATAGGTAAATTATATCCTAAATTCATAATTGCATCTATAGTAACCCTAACATATTGTCTATATTATTTATATATGATTTTATGTATTTTTGAAACTATCTGAAACCTCTATGATTGACCCAGCTACTTATTTATTTATATATTACTCAGTTATATATTACTCAGTTTACGATATACTTTGTAGTCACTGAGTGTGTATAAATACACACCTGAATTTATTTCATATATTCACGTTAGTTTAGCATATATTCATGTTAGGCTTCTCCCTATACATTATATGACCTACACATTACTATAAATCGTCAGTTATTAAATCATAATTGTAATTGTAAACTACCTGCTCGTCACCTTTTTCGATTAAATTAGACCTATCTTAAAGTCCTATCTATAAATTATATCCCATATATATATCTAAGCTCCAAAAAATACGCACTGCTTAACTCTATTTATTTATAATTATACGTTCAATCAGGCCAAAAATTTAAATGATCGGAAAACCTATTACGCATATAAATTCCCCGATAAATAGGCAGATTAAGTTTATAGACAGAAAACAGCGCTTGATTCCATGCGGTGTTAATATTTTTAGAAAATGATTTTTATTTATATTTCTCATTAGATTACTTCCTAAAACAGTATTTCAGCCGAAAGGAGTCCGACCATATGAAATCACTGTTTGAGTCCCTGACCAGCTGCGTAGCTGAACCAAATTGTTGCAAACTTGGGAGTTGTCCGGCTAATCAGCTCAAGTTCAAGTCGACTATGAATCATTTACGGCTTATAAATAACATCAGAAAGTGCGCTAGTTTTTTGGAAGCACCTGAAAAATTACAGGAGATTAGCCATCCCCTAGATTTGGATGAAAATCTTATGTATTTATATGTATGTGTAAATCTAGAGGATGCAGATTTAACCGGGAAAACCCCACGGGAAACATTTCGAAAATCAGTTAAACCTGAATATTTATATTTGGCAAAGGAATACGATATAACCTACATCGATTCCACCCGGTTTTCCGTTATCATTAAACGTGGAATATCTTTCAGTGAACATCCACAAGTATTATTAATATAAATTATCAATTTAGAACCAATTATAGATCAACTGCATAATTCTGCTATAGATAATTCTATATTCCATCCAAACCTGACAGACACAGATACTTATGGTCACTTCTATTTTTCTAGCGCACCCTCTGATTTATAATATATATCCTATCGCCTGCCAAGATTCACAAATAAACTGCCCATACCTATTATAAATCTGCAAAAACTCGCGAGGGATTTTTTTATGTAACATAAATACATTATCGTTACAGTAACGTATGCTACCAATCGTTACATTTTTAGCATTTGTTTATTACAACCAAATGGCCCCTCAGAGCCTCTATCTATGCTATATTTTCAAGTCTTACTGACTGCCTGCCTGAGTATATCTGCTTTTTCCATGTCCTGTCAACCAATAAAACTCATTATAAAAAAACATAAAATTTTATGAGACTCAGCTTATCATGCAGCAGAGAACAATAAATATAGGCCCATATGCCGCAGAAATACAGATGTGACCCCGCAAGCAATTCATAAACATCAGAGTAAGCTAAAAGCATATATAGCGTAAGGTCAGAACGAGGTCAAAGACGAGAACAAACTGAGGTCATATCGAGGTCAAACTGAGGCCATGATCACAATCTCTCTGGATTAGTTTGGTAATTAAAATTATTCGTTGACTACTATAAAGGTCAGCTATTTCCTAAAAAACTTTCTAAATACCTATAATTAATTTTACCAGTATTATCCCAGTGTTTTACTGGTATTATTTAATTTAACAGTACATAAAAACCGGATAAATCTATTTTATTTATATAGGACCTTTATAATTTATTAATTTAAATATTTCAGATACATTATAGGACCTTTATAATTTATTAATTTAAATATTTCAGATACATTATGAATTACTCCACGATATTTCCCATGGTCCCTTCCCTCAGATCTCTCGTGTGAATCCGGCATAACCCTCAGACTTGATAATCTTATTTATATTTCTGGCCGATCCAAACCTACACGACATATCGACGGCGACCGAGAACATGTGAGCAATTAATATATATTCCCTGGGTTAATAGTTTCATTTTTAATTACACATAATTTAAAATCCGAAATATTTGGTCTCATATTTTCTAATATATATATATCTGAGTATCTGAGTGTATATATAACAGCAATTCTTCCAGCTCCATCTATTTGTCGATCATAGGATCAGCAATATAAACTCAACAACATATGGCAACCAATAGGTCCGATTTTTATAAATCACGAAATCTATTTCTTACTGACATTTAACCCCTTAACGGTCCCAAACCCCCACGGGATCACAAACCGGAAATCTCCAACCTATTTCAGCATCACATGGCCTCATTATATAAATTATACGGTACATATTATACATTTACTTTTAAACATTTGGCGGGTTATTGTTCGTCCGCAAAACTGGTGATTGTGACAGCACATTATGTAAGAATAAACAGCACCAATATATATAAAACAGCAACATAAATTGATAATAAATACACGGTTAACAATTTTGGACAAGAAAATTACAGAACCAAATTAATATAGTATAGATGTACAGCTTAATACCCATTTATAAATGTTCATACAACAGATAACGATTTATCACGGTACAAATTCATTATCCTTCTTATTATACAACTAATTCAATAATATACAGGAATATACAACATATCCGACCCTAGAGAAGATATTCGTCGTCACATAGTATCATAGGGCATTACAGTAATTACAACAGACACATTATACAGACAATAATCCACATGATCATGAAAATATTTCAATTTTCCATTCTTTTTGTGGAATTTTCTTCATATCTTACTCAATCGTAAACCCCTATATAGCTCCATATGACAACCCAACACATTCTTAACGAAGGAACTTAGATCCCGGATACCATTCATACTATTTATGCATATTTAACCGTGATAAAATAAGCAACCAAAAACAGTATTCCCACGCCTGAAAATCGGATCATAAGTACATGTAATTCCAAGTACATTCAAGTATACTCCCATGTTCCAAATATATAACAAACTATATGCCAAAAAAAAACCGCAACCCAAAATTTGTTGACGAAAACTTTTCCTCATAAAAACGTGCACTTATTACCAAACATAACTACTGATCTATCTTTCTGAATTACGTTTTGTTACGTTAATTATTCGGCCTTTTTGAGTCCATATACGAACTGTTAGCCTAACTCTATCGATCATCATAAACCCCATCCACCAAGTCCAAATAACTCGGTGCATAGAATGGAGTGAGATCGGCCAATATACGTATCATACCATCATCTATAGTGAAAATTTTGTCTAAATCCACATCAGCGCTTAGCAGATGTATAACATTATCAGTCATAATATTAATCTTAGATTCATTTAAATTAATGTTAAGTTTACAGAATGAGCATGTAGTTCTATCTAAGTTAATTCTGTGATAGCATTTCGTAGACATATGAATTGCGACCTGAACATCATACATCTTAGTACCGAATAGTTCCCTAATGGACAGAGGAATATCATTAAACCATTTTTTGTGCGATGCTGGAAATACTTTATTTAAGTTAGTGTTATTGCCACGAGTATTATTTTCCAACTTCATAGTTGGAATCCTGAAGCCTTTCTTCAATTGATCACAAAAATTTCCCAATCTTCCATTATAATTAGACCCATCATTATATATTATTAATCTAGTTATTTGTTCATATAGATATTTTGGACTCTGATTCCTAGCAATTCTATTTATAGTACAAAGCCCTAATTTCATATGTATAATATTTATCGGACACCATTTGACCAGTCTTAATAAGTCTTTCTGTGAAATGTTATCCGATCTATTCACCTGAATATCTAGAATAGTCCTAATTTGGATATTTAAAATTGTTTGTACCCTGCTATAATTATATTTTTTCCAAGGAGCCTGGATACCCAACCCAAATGTATATAAACCCGAGGAACAAGCAAAAGCGACTTTAAGAATTTGCTTCTTAGTCCCCATCATTTTTAAATTTTTTATTGAATAAATCTGGGCTTGTAATTTATTTATAATATGTTTAATTTGTGGTTCGTATTCTAAATCTTCATTTATTCTAATTCCTAAAATTTTCAATTCAGGCGAAATTTTGATATTACCGATATTTGTTTCAATTAACTCCGGTAACAGGGAGCGAACACGTTTTTTCCCCGCCAACATAATTTTCGTCTTTTTACCATTTATAAGGAACCCACAATTATTCATAAATCTAGTAGTTCTTTTAAGTACCGAATTTATACGTGGAATGATTTTTTCTGACCGAGTATCCCAGACGGCAATAATGCTGTCGTCGGCATAGCATTCATAACGGGTCATGACTCAAGCTCAAATTCTTTTCATATGACCGACTTCGAATTCTTAACACGTGACCTGTTTTAGGCCAAAAAAGTTACAGCTAAAATTTTCAAAAAATGGCAAAATCATGGCTGTACGAGTTTTCTATTTTTTATGATTTAGAAAACATGCCACGATCCCAAACCACGCAGTAAAAGCTAAAATACAGGAATAAATGTGTCCATTTCGACAATGTGACTTTCGAGGTTCACAGCTTTAAAACAAATAATCACAGTATGTTCGCGATAATTTTATTGTATGCCCAAGGGCCTAATTAATCTAGTACGATCTAGTTCGGTGAGCTGCCATGGTCCCATGAGTTAAAATTAATGTTTTAAAAAAGGTCTTTTTCACATGTATGTCTTTAGAGGGGGTTAACTGTACGAG
>SCLF01721287.1:0-22788 GCA_004367975.1 Mesochordaeus erythrocephalus | reverse complement strand
TTTTCATGGCCAAAATCGATACCCTTGACTTTGACCCCCCTAACGTGGGGGTAATTTGCATCTGTTTTGAGTCAAATTTTAGTGGAGACGTTTTGTACTTAATTTGAAGTAACCACTGTAGTTATAATACCCAAGAAACAAAACCGAAAATATGTGTAATATATGTGAATTGCTGGCCACTTAGCTGAACTTACTGCAGTTGCCTTTAATATATGTGTACCTATATAATAATATAATATATAATAATATAATATATAATAATATAATATATAATAATATAATATATAATAATATAATATATAATATATAATAATATAATATATAATAATATAATATATAATAATATACTATATAATAATATAATATATAATAATATTCTATGAGTTTATGGGGGACTTGAAGCGTAGTTTGGTGGCGTCAATAAGGAAATAGAAAATTGGCTCTACTAGACGAAGTAGTTCATATATGTGTGTGGCTCTTTGATGATGACCATTATACTGAAGCCTTCCATAATACTGACCACAAAACTGAAGGCAACTGCAGTACGTTCATCGAGATAGCCACGTCGCCAGCAATTCATTGTTCGTAGATGGCAATTAAAGTCGTAAAGCTTATACTCTAAAAACGAAAAAGAAAATTTAATAAATTATCGTCTGGTTTGGTACGTGATCGAAGAAGAATTGGGTCGCCATGAATTAGGTTGGATTTTCTCTACGTCGATGCCTACGAGCCTATATTTCCGAAAGATATCCGGAATAATAACAAAAAATTGGGGACTTTAAAGGTGGTGGTGGCGACGATAAAGATATAAAAAGAGAACCTCGAGGAATTTGCAGGGTTAGCTGCGTCGGAACTTAGAATTTATTTCTCCCCTCGGACGTCGACAACATACATAACTGCGAAAGTTTTTTGGCAGAAGGGTATTTCTCCAAGTAGTCTGTTGAGATTGTAGCAGAGTCGCCTAGAGAGTCGCCTAGAGACGGGACCGCTGAATGGCAAACACTAAGACCATGAATACCAAACAAACTACCCCTCGGACGTTTGGATACGTGATGTCATAATATGATCGATAATCGACGGATAATCGATCGGATAGTGCCAGGTTAAGCAAACCAATAAAAAGTGCTATCCGATAGAATAGCCTGATATGTTAATTGATAATAGGCACACAAATCATAGAATGATGCTGACATTGTGGGATAACTGTCCATGACCATAAAGGTATTTCGGCTACACGAGTAGATGTCCTACAAAGTGAAACATAAATTAGTCCAACTATTTAAATTGTCTCTATAAACCACTTGGAATAATGTATTTTTTTATTAAAGAAACCAAAAAGCCGAAAAGCAAAGAGGCCGCTATAACAACGTATTTAAGTATTGTACAGTTGAAGAGCAAGTACATTATCGTTTAGTCAAGAAATTACAACCGTGCATAATAAACCAGTTCTACGGTTTATGTACACTATCATGATCTATATGCCATAATTCATAATCACTACGACCCTTAGCAAAAGAGCAAGGCCCCATGGTTCGTACCAATGACTTTCGAAAAACATACGAGGTTCGCACTTGATTTCACAATGCTATACCAGATAGCGTTACGTTTAATTTTTGTAAACGCGCGGTCGTTATCTGTAGCCACGCTCGGCACAATTAATCGGCGTAGATGTGGATATAGTATATAAAATGCATACTTCAATTCATATTCCACAGGCAATTTTATCACTGGCCAATGTGATATACCCGATAATCATGAGCACATATGACTTTATCTGCGCAATGTCGCGGTTGATAAAAATACACACGTATTTATGCAGACATTTATAAAGATAGTTCAACTTCCTTATTTTGATAAGCTTCGCAATACGTTACGTATATGTATATTGAAAATAACTCAATTTATTTTAAAGCACATTTGTTTTCTCGCTATAAACCACAATTCTTAAGTTAATATGCGATTTACCCCAAAACACCTTAACTTCCACTACTTTTTCACGAATGAGGCCTCTACAATGTAAAGAACCTACAAAAGGTAAATATACTGCAATACCCTATATGACCATATTTAGAACAATCTATGTACTGAAGGTGCTTGTTAATTATGGTATTCGAAGAAGGTAATGAAATGTGTGAGTGTCAGTCATAATATTGGAGATTCCACTAATCCGATACTGACGCTGACTGCATCATTTTGTTTTAATCAATAATTTTATAATTCCAAAGTTGTTCTTTTTGCAAGTTATAGTTCTTGCTCATTAGTAGTTGGACTGAAAAGATTGTAAGTTCGCTATAATATTAAATAAGTTTGATTAGATTCGGTTAGATTCCTCATAGATTTGTGCAGTAATGGATTTGTTTTTCATGGAGCAGAATACATGGTACTAATATAATTGCATGTGTTACTTACTAGCTCATTGATGACTAATTGGCAAATAGCTGACGCCTACGTTTATCTATTTCACATATTTACTTTGCCTATGAGAATGCCTGCCGAATGATATTGCATGAATATTTTATGTAAACGACGTTATAATTGGCCTTGTCAACAAGTATGCAAGCTGTACCTCACTTACGTCTTTTTAAAAATGAAACCATAGTATTACTGATGAACTAAAGGACTTAACGCTAATTTTTGATTTCTTAATTATAAGTAACTGTCCAACAGATTAATCCATTATATACACGTAATGCATAGCAGCATAACCGTTTAAAGAAGCGATTGTCAGGTGCGTCTATGGACACAGATATATACAAGCCGGTATATAATAATAATATTATAATGACATTAATAATGACAAGAATTTAGTGTACGTATATAGAAAAAATTAAAAATCTTAAAAACAAAATAGAAATATGTTTTATATTAAAAAAAAGACATATTTATCTCAATGCAAATATAATATTTCTTCTAAAATATACTGGAACCAGCATACTGAAAGTTAAAAAACTCCACGATGCGCGCAAAACAACTTACATATTTATTAAAATAAGAATATTCCATATGCAGCTCGATGTTCCATGTTCCATAAACGCTTCGAGTCAGCAAACATATGCAAAAATGTCGGTTATTGCGCAGCAAATAACTAAATAATGAAATTCAAATTTATTTCGAGCAATGTGATTGGACAACATGAATCTACAATCATTTAGCCCAGTCACATGAGGCGTGGAATGAGGAAACAGCGAGTGGGATAGAGGGTATACATATATTAACATATGGGACCGCAAATGTGATCCAACCAGGCTGGGATCGCAATGCGTACCTAACACACATTATTATTAAATAGCATTATGGGATGGTTAGAGTCGTGGAGCATTCCAAAAACTTGTATTCTTTCTCAGAATGATGGATTAGAATTTATTTGTTTATACGATTAAAGAATGGTCATAGTGAAAGAGAAATAATATTCTGAAAGCAAACACCCCTCACTACGTAGAGTGTCTATCAGGGGTGCCTCTCAGGGTACAGTTAATTCTGGCGGAAAGTATCACAATTTTCACTTTTAGCATATGCTTGTAATAATAATACCGAGGCCATATTGAGGAACCAATTGGGGTGACGTCGGAGAATTCCTGGTTTTAATCGTGCCTTAAGTTGGGTTATATTAGACTAATAACCCAATTACAACATGTTTCGTTCCGTGTGAATATATTCACCTTGCTTCAGACTTTACAAATAAATGTGTCAAGAGAGAAACTACTGAATAAAGACTAAGTATACAAACGGGTTGATTTATACAACACGAACATATAAATCACCTTGAGTGTGACGTTTCAAATTAACTCTCGCACATTTTTTGACAGAAATGGCATATTTTCACGTTACTGAAGATGTATAGCTTTTTAGATGGAAACGTAACGAAATATAGAGAACCAGTTTTTATGGGTTAATTCAATGACAAAAACTGATCAAGTAAACCGCCAGCTAGTGTTCATTGATAACATTAGGCTGTAAGGTATTACAATCCGCCAGACCGGATGCAATAACTAATTTAGCTAAAATTTCTCTTTATTATCTTTACTATAGACTTGAGCAAATATTTACCCGATGTCCTTTATGTTCTAATGTGTCCTCAATTGCCAGCATCTTTCAGCTGCTTGCATTCTCAACAGCTGGTAGTCGTTACCAGAGAATTATCTAAATTGTTTACAAGAGGAGGTGATATGGGTCAGTGATTTCTCGGCATGTTGCCAAATACGCCAGAGAGTCGCACAATTAGAATAGTGGTGATAAGGTCGTAGGAAAATACTTTTATGGCGAACTTCGTATTTTGCGTATAATTTACAGATAAGATTTATATCTTTTGAAGTATCTTGCATAAAATTTTTGACCTAAGGAGGTTGATGAAATAAATTGATGCTTAAAGTGAGGCGCACGCCGAAAATAATATTTTGTAATAGTTATTACAGTATGTGGCCTATTGAATTGGGATGAAGGAATAAATATACTAATCCCATATCTACATCGGGTGGCAATTTTGAGTCAATTAGATTTTTACCACTTTCTTAAGGTAACCATGAGGTTACCAAAATTTCGGCTGTAGCCTGTTATGCATTTTGGACATTGAATGTTTTCTTCCTGACGTGTTTAAATGCATACATTTAGGCTTACGAAAGTGGTAAAAATCTAATTGACTCAAAACCTCCACTCGATGTAGCTTTGGGATATAACATTATTGAATTCGCATAACATTCCCGTACGGAAGAAAAGGCACTGGACTTCGGCACAGTCATTGGCGAAAGACATTATTATTGATAAAAAGAGCCCACCAATTATATGGAAAATGTTTATCATAATAACATTTAATATATATATAGAAAATTGAATTGATAGACGTTAATGTGTTTCAGTGTACGCATTAAATGATTAACTTTTCGGGGTTTTCAAACGAACTAGGTATCCGTCAATAACCATATTTACCAAATAAGCGTCTGCAAGAAAAACAAGATAGAATCGTGAAAATCACAATTATGTCCCCAAAATGACACGTGCTAAACGTGAAAATATTTACGGTAATTACTGCGAAAACCTAATTTTATAACGAATATGGAGGATTCCGAGAGGAGTTCCATCCATACCATGTAACATACATTATGATTTAGTTATTTAAAATATAAATTGAAAAGGCCAAGGGATGTGATATATTAGTAGGTCTGAAGTTGTTAAAGTTCATTACAAGTTTACATAATACATATTTCCCAATTGATAAAAATGGACTTTTAAATGACCGGAAGTCATATTATAAAGCTGATATACTAGTTAATATTTGCCAGCCCACCATATGTGGGGACGTTCCGGACTCGCTTACCACAAGGAGGCGAAAGTTCAGAGATCAATAACGGATTAGTTTTAATTCTTGTACACCAATATGATCAATTATTGTGATACGCCGACTAATTACTAATCCCTAAAACTTGTGTCTCATACGAGACTCGAACTCGGAACCTTTCAATATCTAGTCGAACGTGCCAATCCATTGCGCCACAGAGACACAACAATGTATAACTATGGCACAAACACGACGTAGTGATCAATTAAGCGATGTACTTTAACAATTTCTTATTTTCTTCTTTTTTCCACTTTCCCCTTCATATCAGTATTTGTGTTCCCGGGGGTTTTCTACTATCTGCCAGCGTAGTAGTACCTTCTAAGGATGGCCTATCTTCGTACTACTTTCTGGCTGACTTCATCCGAGTTGTTAATTCGGTATTGATCAGTATTAAATGTCTTCGTGGCTGATCTCACCCACTTTGGACTCCATTTGATACGCCGCCTAATTACTAAATCCCTTAAACTTGTGTCTCTCACGAGACTCGAACTCGCAACCTTCCCATATCTAGTCGAACGCGTTAACCCATTGCGCAACAGAGACACAACAATGTATAACTATGTTTATATAATAAATTAATTCCAACCCTAATAAATAACACGCGATTAGAATCTGACACATGCACACTCATAGGGTTAACAACCCTGTTCCCCTAAATCTTTCTGGTCGATATAAATATAATAACATCAGCTTCCGACATCTGAATTATCGGGAAGTACAGAAACCCTCTTCGCCCGTCAAAAATGACCTTCAAATGTGCACATTAAAAAGTGCGAAAATCTATGATTTTCAACTCGTTAATTATCATCATTGCCAAGAAAGACGGACAGTTTCAAACCAGAAATTATAAACACTCTTAATATTGTTTTGATTGAAGTTGAACCGTTTCAACAGCTATTCCTTGATGAGCTGTTCAATCAAATTGGAAATGGCAACGAGCTCATTTCGATTTTGGAGATCGAACCTGGTTACGGTAGTTTGAGGTTGTGGAGCAGCATTTCCCACTAGACTTTTATTGCACTTATTTTAGGGTACCCATCGACTATTAATTTTGACTTCAAGGTCGGGCCATAGTGCAGCCGAGACACGAAAATAGACCTCCTAGCCCGAAGTGCTAGGCTACTATGGTTATAGTTTGGCAACGCGAACACACAAATAGTACCCTTGACTAGTTGCCCGGATGCATAATCTGTATTCGACCTAATATTGCTGATAGAAATTCCGTATATTTTTCGACGGGTGAAAATAATATGCTAAGAAACCTTTGGTCTTATCCGCGTAGCAAGTAAAGTAAATTTGCAACAACTTTCGGACGAAAATCGCATCAAAAGTAGATAAAATTTTCGGCAAAATGCTCAAAACTAGTAATGATTACAAGCTTCTGTAAATGCAAGCCGCCTTACTAGGTAAGTAAGCTGAGGGTCGAACTAATATGTTTGTGAACAAAATCAACTGAAGATAATCTACGAGGTCATGTCAGACAAATTGAGATCATTTGGGGTCAAGAGGCCCAATAACGTCGTGTGAATATTATTTTCTTCATTGTGCAGCACACAAACGAAGGCAAGTTCAAGTAAAAATAAATTGATGCCATCACGTTATATATATACTTTTGTTACCGATGTAATCTGCAATTAGAAATGGAGACTTCTCTAGTGATTTATTCATCTATAGAGAATTTGTGTTATGGCTTATTTAGTATAAACTCCAGCACGAACTATTGAATAAATATATACTGCCATACATTCTTAATGTCTTGATACCGTGATATAAATCTCGGGTTAAGTCTCCGCCATACTGATTACATCAAATAATAATAAACTAAAATTTTTCAATCAATCAGGCATGGTCTAGTGTAATTTGCAATAATCGCAATTTATCCGCATAAAACATGTTCTTGCTAAAGTTGTTCTTTACAACATTGATTATCCACATGTAATACTCTGCAAGAGGTTGTGCACAAAACTAGTATTACAAAGCGGAACCTCTTATCCCTACAGAATTGTCAAAAATGGATTATCATTGAGATGCTGCTATACTGTTTATCACAAAACATTCAGGTACAGGTTTTATAAATTACCAATTTTGTATACAACCAATTTATAGCTAGGAGTTTCCTGTACCATGTATTTCCCCAACAGCTTCCATTTACTTAATGTTTGGTTACTGAACCCGGAAAAGCTTGTTGAATGTAAAAATCGATTACACAACAGAAAAGTAAGGCAGAAAATATGTACAAAATGATGATAGTTCATGATAGTTCCCTCGCTTATTATTTGCGGAAACTATTGTAGTACAATTTTGTCATTTCAAGGTGATTAATTACCACATTATGACAACCACACCAATACAATCGAAAGTTCGGAAGCACCATAACTCCATTGCACAGCTTATTTCCAGTAAACCAATAATCTATTTCAATATCCGATCGATATGATATTTGTATGACATTTTATGACATGTGTAGTAAAACCAAGCAGTTTGGTCAAGTCGCCTATACTTGACTCCACGATCTCTTTAGTAGTTGACACACACCCTCTTGGTGAATGGATGTTGAATGAACAAAGGAACATTTATGAACACCCACAATGTCTATCAACATCACGAGTTGTAGACATCTATGCTCTAGCACGGGCTCGAAAGCCGAGCAATTAATATGTTAAACTAAAATATATGCCCGAGGGCATCAAAAATATAAAAACTAAACATTTCACAATGATTACATCCCGCCTATATTTTTGGGCGCGAAATACAGCGGGGCTGTAAGCAAAAGGAGGAAGTAATAATTTAGTTATATCGCTATCGTCTCGCTGTGTCCGGAACTCCAGCAATCATAGCAGTTCCAGGCGGAAAATAAATCATTATCAAATTCAGAACAAATGGATAACCTTTTCGGGTCCCAGTCTGGCAGTAGACTTTGGGACATTTTAGATACGAAAGCTTGTTAGCATTGTTAGAAGTTCCTCCAATAGTTCAGTCGATCCGGCTGTCTCCTTACTCGGGACCACAAACTTAACGGTACTTGCACTAAGGTACACTCTGAGTTGTCTAATGTGGGAGGCGACATGGGGACTAATGTCGGAATTTCCCCCCAAGTCACTAAGTTAGGGTCAGTAACAGAATATTCAGGTAAAATTTCTAGGTCATCCTATAGGTGATGACTACGGGCAATTATTTTTTTCACGTGCATCATGTGGACCCAATGGGTCTGATCGCTTGTCACGTTTAACAACTGGCATACAATTGCATTTGTTTTCAAAACTCTATAACCGTCTAGCCACGGTATTTTTGTAGTCTGCGCTTCAGCGGATTGTTCTCGGAAGAGTAAACATTTATCTCCAGCCACAAGTGGATCTGCAAACTTTTGAGATATTTCCTTCATGAGAACCTTGTCGGCTGCTTTATTTTCTAGTTGTACCCTTTTTCTTACATCAAATAGTTCTGCTCCTATTTTCATGGAGTATGACAGCGGATTTTCTCCGGCGACGTTTTGATTAGGTACCTCTGGTACCGCAAGTTGTGGAGCTCTGCCGTAAATAACCTGGTGTGGCGAGATACCAGTAGCCGCATTAACGCTGGCGTTCATATTGGATACTACAGATTCGAGAACGTCCAATTACAAATGTCCTTGGAAGAATCATGACGAAACATGATTATCGAGCTGATCCGTTCTAAGTGCACTGAATTTTTATATCAGACTCTGACCTCAAGGAAAACATGTAATGCTTGGCAACGTGAAAACAATTCTGGGAATTTTCGTGGTTCGCATAAGCAAGTTCTGCATAAAACGTTGACGGAATTTATGTAGCTAGATTGACCTCTACTGTTTATCATAACCAATGTTTAGTCCAAATGTTAAAATTACAATCGGCAACATCGGGTAAGTTGCAAAGGTAAGTTGCAATCGAATCATGGGGTACCATTTTCAGACCATGTATTGTGGAATACGCCAATGTTCGTCAAAAGATGCGCCCTACTGAGATATAAAGGGATTGTTGCTGAATGGTGAGAAATCATTTGACTTGAAAATGGCGCGATAAAATGGCGCTATTTTTGTCTAATAGCGCGAAACATGTGTGCTGGTAGGAATCAGAATGAGTTACTGTATATCAAGGAAATTTCTATAAGGGGGTGGAAAACCTTCTAATATTTTAGATTCCGTTCACGTTCGTTTAAAATAGCGGCAAATCTGTACTTGTAATTTGTGTGACTATATTCTATTTGTATCTACTTGACACCGTTTAATGAAAGTGTATGTTAAAAGAGTGTATATCGAGGTAAAACTATACTACAGCTGTAGCCTGTTTTTTATATTATCCCGTTATTATCACGACTATTAATATTTTGGTTCTGAGTCACTGAATTCCACTATTATGTCGTGAAACCATGTAAAACGTTTCCACTCATATGATAAAAGGTTCGTGTTATTCCCCTTGTCAATGGAGTACCATGGCACTAGCTTTATTAACCGCTCTAACCAAGGGAGCTACAAACTTTAAATGCACTTAGAATTCGTACCCCGTAATTTTACATATGAATCATCTGACGTCGACCATTTTCTCCATTTTTTTGATCCATTTTTCTTTTTATTTTAAAGATTATTAAAGATATTTAAAGATCGCAGTGCAAAAATAATTCTATATAAATAACGTTTTAACACCGCCTACAAGACCGCAAAGTATGATGAGCATAACACTCTTCTCTTTGGAATAAGATAGGTGCCAAACTGTTAGTAACAACAATACAGTAAGCCATTATTGCACAGTTCATAAGTTGACCAACGGGATCAGGAGCCAATATAAGCTCTGTTACCAAACACTTATTTTCTATACTGGTACTAGACAAACAACATATCTCTAGAATATATAATCATCTTAGAATATGGAACTATAGTAATTGACGAAACACGGTAGTGAAGCCGTTAGTCAAATGTTCCCCGGATTTTTAGTAATAATGTGAAGGAATAAAACTACTCATCGGCAGTGGTATGTGCAGGATGGAGGGGTGTTATCCCCCTGAGAGTTGCAAATTTACGTCCTACTAGGCAAGTCTTCTTCAAGACACTCAAAGCGTTTGGTCAATTTGATTTAACGAGCAAGATAAACATAGTTGATGATAACTCTAAGAGCTATGATAATGCTGAGTGTGATAAAAATCATTGCACAGATTGAAATTCGCTTTATTCTAAGAGTATATAAAACACGTTGATACGGTTACTATTCCAATTCAATTGCTACATTTATATGATCAAAACATATTGGAGTTCGGTGAGGATTCGGACCAGCGCGTCATTTTGTCTCATGCAAACGCTCTTACCTCTGAGCGACAAACACCTACGAATAGTCCACAATTTTCTAGCATATATTCGTTCGTGTCAAAGTATAAACAATTTGGCTATTATTACAAGGCATTACAAAATGCCAGACGTTAAAATAGATACGAGATTCCTTAGAGAAATGGGTGGGTTTGCCAGGTGGAAAATAAAAATGTTGTGCTGCCCATAGAATTTTATCGAAATAGAAGAAATAACAAATGGAGTTCCACGAAAAGCTATAATTAAGTGGAAATAGTCTCCCGGTTGCGATTTGTACTCCAACCGAACAGCCTGGATGTTCAGTGGTATATTTCGCGTACACGTGGGATGCTTTGGCGACAATATACGTCATAAATATCCCGGAAAAGTGCATTTTATTTTTAGATAATGCTCCAATCCATATTGGCGGTGAAAGCTGTGAAAAGATTATTTTGCTAACTATGTTTAACTATTTACTTACGTTAATAAATTATTTATAAATATTGCGTTTATAGTTTGTTGGCAAATAATTTTCCTTCAATGTACCTAATGTCGAGGGCCAAATACAAAGACTTTCAATTAGCCCCCCCCCCTGTCACTACCCTATACTATACCAGCTATTCTAAAAACAATTTTCCTGTCCAGTAAACAGAAAACAATAAAAACATTTGGGAAGTATTAGAAACAGTTAAAATGCCTTAGAAGTGCCGGTCGCCAATGAATTATTATCAAGAATGAGTTCAAGCGATCGTACGTTTATCAACAATGAACTAATCATATGCCACCCACGGCGTCTGGACGCCACTAATGATTCGTCCATTACACACTGGGCATATTTCATAACAATCCGCTCATTTATAAAGAACAACTATCCAAACATGTCAATGATCATCAATTCATAACCCTAACAACGATAACAGAAAGGCGATCAGTAACATCAACAAAAAGCGTACAAAAAGCACATTTAACCCCAGTGTTTAAAAGGTCAATTACTTTATATGAGTAAACGATTTTTATTACCCCCCCCCCTGTAAAAAAACTGTCACGATGTGCCATTTTGAGCACAAAATTGATCACACTTCCTGAGTAGGTGAGTGGCGTCGTAAATATATACAGACGGTTTGGTAAACGTGGCACTAATATGTATGCCAATTGAAAGTATATTTATCGACGCCCCCGAAATTCGTTATAATAAGATTACGGAGACTACTCGAGAAAAACAAATTACGAGTGCCACATTTACCTACCCCACTGTATGTCCAAACGTAACCAACAAATTCATACTATTTGTATCTCTATGCGCTTTCCATAGGGAAGAAATAGAGAACGCAGTTCTGGGAATGGTAGATCCGAACCGATATTTAGAAAATATTACCAATTCATGGTGATTTTTTTAGGCTGTTTATGGGCTAGAAAACAGGCTTACGGGTTAAGTTTTCAGGTTTACTCTATAGTTTGGATAGGATTGTCGAAAATAGATCATTCACGACATAGTTACCATGTTTGTCAGTAAACATTATTGGAATTAAATGCCTAATCAAGTTATGCCTTCACATTTTCGCCTCGATTATTTTCAAAATAGATTTTTACAAAAGTCTTGTTCACAAAACCAGGATGTACCCCATTGATGAAATGTGGCATTGCTAACACATTGAAACAGCAAGTTGAAGCAATTACAGATGCGATCGGGCAGTCATTACACTTGCAATCCCAATTTTTGATGCAAAAAATAACGAACTTTTTAATTTTTTTTTTTATATTTAATTTTTCGAAATTTTAATATTTAATTTTTCGAAAATTGGTTACCTTTTTATTTAACCCGCAAGCTGCACGCTTAGACCTACCCCACCGCTACAGTTTGTGCCGTTTGACACACACCCGCGAAACTCTTTATTATTCTGCTCTAGATCAATTTTTTGAAATTCTCGATTATGGGTATAAGGGCTAGTTTGAATAATCAATTTTCTATACAGTTACTAACATTTCAGCTGTTTTAGATCAAACTAGGTCATTCTTGAGCTCATACGGTATATTTACTCCGGTATAATATCTACTTATGGGTTTGCTTGCAATACCCGCCTACGCAGAATACTATTATTCCGTTTAGCTATCGACAACTTTATCATGATTTGTACTTTTATATATCATATTCTTCCGCTCATCTCCCTCTACCTCTGTCGCAACCGTCGACATACTCCGTTTGCGGAAATTTGAGATTGATTTGGTACCACGTTTCCCTTTATCAGAATTATTTTAGTTTTCTCTCATATTCTTCGCCTCATCTCCCTCCACCTCTGCACAAAATCCGGCTGTATTCTGCCTACGCATTGTGTTAATATTATATATAGCAAGACTGATAAGCTGTTAGACCCATACTCGAAAAGAAAACTGTTTTTAATATAGAAAATGGCTAATCACTACTTGATTTGAAGTCCAAATATTTTTCATTTCTGTTCAAAAAGTTTAGGTATGAATATTAAGAGTTACGTACCATTATATACGTCAAATGTTTTGGTCGTATGAATATCGGCAGGGGAAGTATTGTCCAGTTTATATGTAGTCCTAAAATATGCGGAAGAAAATTCGGTTTAGAAGTACCGCTCGATGTTTTCCTAACTAATGCACAGCGTTCTTAAATTGTAAAAAAAAAATTTTGAAGATAGCTTTCCACTGGTCCATAATTTTGTGTCCGTTTTTCAGCTGTCACTTCCGGCGGTACATCCGACATAAAAAGGTTGCAAAAAAATCCACTTGTAATTTAGGGCGTGGTCAGTATGGGTCAATCAAACACTCAACCACATCAAAGCCTCAAAAACGCTAAAAACAGTGTGCGCGACCAAAAATGCACTTTCATGCCAGCAAAGAGTATTTGATAATTCATGAAATTTCAAAGGATTTAAAATGGTCCGATCCGAGCGCATTGTACTAAGTGGGTGAGGGTTTAAATAAGCGAGTTGAACCAAACGTGATGACGGAAGAGGTTAAAGGATAAAAGGACCTCATTTTAAAGGTCGAGTACCCTCTACAATTAAACTATTACAATTAGTAAGCATGCGGGTTTTTTCTGGCAACCCATCGGCTGCTTGGAAATGATCATTTATTTATTGGCCGGGTTTATAAGATTACGGTAGTGTCCTCAAAAATGGCAGTGATATGTGTGGGTTGGAGCGCCACTATTCGACTGAGAGTTGGAAATTTAGGTCCCACTAGACCGAATGAACCTTATTGGTGCTGGATAATTATGGTTATGTCCTAGTCACAGTGGGGGACAAGTTTATCAATACAGGACCCTGAGATTACATTTAATTGTGCACACTTATGTTAATAAATTATTTTTAAATATTGCGTTTATAGTATGTTTGCGTCATTTTTTTTAGATCAGGACGGTATTAGTTCTGAACAGGTTAAACTTCATCAACTCGAGGTTAACAATGAGGAGAATTAGGGGTTAAGTACGCAAAGACCGTCCAGCCAGCTGAGGCATTCATGTGACATTTTAAATTGCGCGAAAATGGAAAGATTCCTTTCTAATAAAACTCCATTTTCAGCAGCACATGTTCGTCTCTTTCATTGAACTGGTTTGGCATTGAAATTGGTCAATTACCTTGAAACATGTTTTCTCGGTTCCGGTGTTGAACGTCCGCTTCCTGGCGTGTTGCTATTCAGCAGCAAAACAATGATGAATGTGGGGCCTGGTACGTATTTCGCAGAGATAGGAAATAAGCTTGATTAACATTTAGTAACGAATTTAGTTACACAGGTTGGGTTGATACTCCTTTTTCCCCTTTTTCCTCTTTTTTCTATTGAAATTTCTTTCCCCCCCTTTGGTAGAAACCGGTAAGTGGTTCGAATTTAATTGCATATTCACGATGGTATTACATGAATAATACGTCAGTCAGTTGCGCGTGTGAACCACAAATGGCTTATAATTACGTAATTTGTTCCATTTTGGATGCCTTGTTTCCTATACTAGATGTACTGCGGAATGGTAATGTCGTGTCCCCTAATGTAGTAGGATTCACGCTAGGATTCACCCGCTAGGATTCGCGCCTACGCTCGAACAAATTTCAATGTAGGAAGGGAATTTTTTTTCTTAAACAAAAAACCTGATTCAAAATTTCGGAAGTACCTAGTGTTTATTCAACAGTGATTGATAAACCACCTAAAAGCGCGCTCTGTAAAATATTATTCAGGAAAGTGGGTAAAATAGGCGGTTGTTTTTCACCGTAAAATTCATGAATATATGTTAGTCAAATGTTAAACATTATAAAGCTAAACGTTCAGCTTTTGACGTGGTTCTTAGACGTGGTTGTGACAGCTAAACACCGGAAGTTAGTTATTTTAAATCGCGAATACACCAAATTATTGGCCGAGACGACTTCTAGTGGAAAACTATATTTAAACGTTTTAGGTACATACAGGTACTTAGGAAATGACACTATAAACAAATTATTTTTTTTACCTGTTAAGCAAGCTGTGTCTTAAATTTATTCAGGATATTTTACGATACCTGGCGATCCGAAATTTTGACCCGAAATGAACCTAAAGATTGAAAATCCGGTCGAAAATTGGTGAAGATATCGAACGAAGTATAGACCTTATCTATTCAGCAGAAACCTTGATTTTAACGATTTCCAATAAATTGAAAAAAAAATGGTCGCACTTTCCCGCTTCGAGGATATCACAATCCAAGGTTGTTATGTCGGGGTAATAAGGTGATATTCATCCTTAACATTTTACTGATATAAAGAAACATTTAAAGATGAATTTCCAGAATGAATTACAATATGAACCATACAGACAATACAGAGAACACGTGAGTACAGTTGCTGATGGTCAAGTTCGTTAAGAATCACCATGTAAATATGTAAAATGCAACATAATGGAGGTTCAGCTTTGGATTAAAATATAGCCACGGATTTTTTAGGTCTAAAAAATCTGCGACTGCCAATTTTATGTGTATTACGGTATATTGTTCAATTTTCGCTCGAGATGGAAAAGCAGAGCGGTGGACGTTTTGTCCCTCTGTGGTATCCACATGAAATCCGGTTGATAGATTTTTAATATCTTTAACCTTTTTTAACAAGTATTGATGAAACTAGTGCGAAATGAGTAACATCGGTATAACACTGAGCTATATTTACACCCGCTACAGTATCATTCTTGGCTTTCTAGGCATATTTTTGACCGGGAAATTTGTATTTGAATGAAATTTCGCGTGTATCACCGTTCTATTGTGTTTTTTATACTTTATCGGTACGAAATATTAATAGAATTCTAACACCGTTAAATAGCTAAATACCATAGCTTCCATCGTTAAAAATTTCAAGGAAAATATTGTTCACTTTTGGCTCGAGATGGAAAAGAAGAGCGGTGGACATTTTGTCCCTCTACGGTATCCGCGTGAAACCGGTTGCCGTATCCGCAGGTTAATCAGCTGAAAAAAGATAGATTTTTTTTAAATTTGAACCTTTTTTTAACAAGTATTGATGAAACTAGTACGAAATGAATAACAGCAGTATACTACTGAGTATCTTAAACACGTGTCATTTTATTTCTATATAATTAGTTTAATAGTCGAAAAGTCTTCAAGTATGTGAACCTTGTGAGGACATAACTTCCAATTGGAATTAACCAAATCGCAACAAAGTGCATATCATGGTAAAACAAAAGCTGGTGAATTTGGAATTCCACATTTTTTTAGATTGCGAAAAAAACGTATTGCGATAGAGCATTGCGTAATAGTACATTGAACATAGGGGGAGATTTTAGACACCGCTCAAGATGAAACCGCTCTTATTCAGCTAGAACATAATGTGTGGAATACCAAATTCACTAGTGGGTTCAGCCAATTATCGCGCATGTTTGTGAAACATTGCTTTTATGAACGTTTTTAAAAGTGAATATTTCATCGAAAATTATATAGAAAAATCCCAGGGGTCAACCGACGAGGGACAAAGGTCCCTCGAGTTTTCTTTTCCATCTCGATTCAAAACGGAGCAATATTTTCCGTTGAAAATTTGAACGAGGGAATATTGCTTACCGATAAAGTATGAAAAATCGGAATGTAACGGGTTATCACGTGCAATTTGATTCAAATAATATTTTCTCGGTCAAATATATGGCTAGAAGTCCAAAAATTGCAGGGTACCTAGCTTAATACCGGATATGTATTATTGGTCATTTTTTTTGTAATTAATCGTTATTTATATGTTTATAAAGACGCCCATAATATAAGGGTTAGAACGCGACATTTCATTCAAATAATATTTTCTCGGTCAAACAATATGCCTAAAAATCAGTGTACCCAGCTTAAAGTGGGGTTGACAAAATAATTATCAATAATACATATCTGTTATTAAGCCAGGTACCCTAAAATTTGTGGACTTTTTGGCATATATTTGACCGAGAAAATATTATTTGAATGAAATTTCATACTATATTGGTGAGGAATATTAATATAATATTAACACCGTTGAATAGCCAGGTAGCACAGCTTCCGTCGTTCAAATTTCCAGCTGAAAATATTGCTCAGTTTTGAATTGAGATGTAAACGAAGAGCGGAGGGACAAAGGTCCCTAATGAGTCTCCACAGGATATGTTGCTCGGGATCCCCAGTGGTTAAGTGACATATGTCCCTTCGAGGTGTCCACTGGTTAAGCTACTAATATGCAAGTAGACTTATAACTGGTAAACAGAACAGCTACAGAATTTTACCCATTTACGGTGCAATCTCTCGTAAACAGCTAGCGCAAACACTATTTTCGTTGGCCTTAACAGCGTAAGAAATGGCACGCCTAAAAAAGTAGGCCTTTAGGGGTTAACAGGAACATACAATAAATAGGATAAGTTTAAGTATTTAGCATAGGTAATACTGAGTCGTTTAATGGAGCACATAATCTAATTGCCTGTAATATAAATTATTAATATTATAATATAATAAAATAGTAATTGATAGCATTATAAATGCTCTCCGTAGTACTGTATGTCTAAATATTCTAATGGAGCAGTACTAGTCTAATTTTCTGAATTATCTAACATCCTGACGTATGCCGACGCCTATGTTTACCGCATTCACATAAATTTAAATGCCTATAAGCATCATGGCAAAATAGTAACACGAATGCAGATTTGGAATATATTTCGTGTTATGGAATACATTCTGACTGTCTCCTCCACACATGTATCTTGGCCAACTTATACCAAATCGAACCACTATCAATTCGAAACCATATCCGGGGCAATAGGATAGGTCAATAAAGTCATATTTCCAAACACGTCCAGATCGTGCACCAAAATGAACAATAAAACAATGAGTGACGTCACGCCTGTTCAACATCGGTCGAATGGGTTCAAGCTACTGAATCGAATAGACCGCATGGCTGACACCCCAAGTTGGGAAAATTCATTGTTATAATTGGCGTTTATTCACGAGACCATAATTTCACACCATGTTCTAGAAAAGTGAGATTATCGATTTCCTGTTGCTGCAATATAATTCTAATTCAATTTACGATTACTGCCCAATATTTTTTTTTGTTCTTACGTAATTATTTAACCCGCACGCTGACGAAATCGCTCTACACTGACACTGCAGTGTGTGCATTTATTCACACACTCGTTCATTCTAGTTCATTTCTAGGCCTCTATTTCCGCGTTGTTGATTACAGGTATAAGGCCTGTGATCATAACTAGAAGTTATGGTCCAATTAACGAAAAGTGTGTGCCGAGCGACACACATTCGTGCGTACGGGTTAAGCTGTTTTCGTTCAAATTAGGTCATTCTTGACTTTATGGGGTAAACTTACTACGGTATTTTATCAACTTATGGGGATATGTGCAATATACGCCTAGGTAGTTTATTATTATTCCCCATAATTATCGACCCCTTTATCAGAATTTCAGGTTGATTTTGTGCCGAGTTTTCCGTATAACTCCCGACCGCTAATTCAGAATTCGTTTCCTTTTGTCTCATATTATTCGCCTCTACCTCTACAATAAATCTGACTGTATTCCGCCTACGCATATTGTTATATATAGAAACGATTTGTTGTGATACCCGCTTTCGGTTTGTGCCTTCCAATTTCGGTGCCACTTCCGGTCTGAAGTTACCTGAAAACCGGGGAAATGTTTTGGTGGGGATTCTGCTTCGCAAATTCACCGTTGCATCAATTTAACTGAAGCAATGACCCGATTAACGGAAATGTGTGCATTAATTCACAAACTGCAGCGTTGTGACTTTTGTTTATTTAATTTCTTGTTTAAATTTTTGTTTGTTTGACCCTGCAATTATAGTTTTCTTATTCTGATACGACTATACTTAAATAGTAACACGAAATTTATCTGTGATTCCAGCCTAATATTCAGTATTTTCCCAGCTTCTCTTATTGTCTTCAAATCTGTGATATTACATAGTCTAACGGGAAAACTCGCCCACTGTGCTTGATTATAGAGGCCCTTTGCCAAGCTTACGGTGTAAACTCTACAATAGGCCCCTATGGTTAAGCATTCACTTACAGGTGGCTTATTAATGGCACAGTTTACGATAACTGCTTGTCTAAAACGACTTTTCTGTATTCTAATTTTCCGTACTGATCTAGCTGTTTCCTCACACGATGTATACATCGATGTTCGCAAACTTCCTATGGTACACATTCCTTCTTTATGATATAATATTAACTTTCCTTCCTTCAATAGTATATCTGTTCCCAGGATTGGGATGCAATCCTGGTTTGTTATAAAAATAATTTGATTGTTTAACATTCCACCACTTCTTTTGTGTAGGTTGATAATTTTGTTCGACTTTTTTCAACTCTATCCAGTATTTCCTCACTTACGAGTTTCCCTGGAAGTATGGTTACCTCGCTCTCGCTATCCACTAGCATAGCATTTCAACCACACTTTCACGAAAACCTGGCCGACTCCCTTTCTGCTCTGAACACTCCATGTGTTTTCCGATTTTTTTATTTTTAATCAAATTTGGTGCACATGTGTTAACAGCAGAATGGTTGGGGTTGATATGGCTTAGTTTTTTTAAGTGTGGAAGTCTCTGGCTTCGGCTGTATGCCCGGTTCTTCAATTGAATAATCCCCGATTCGTACGATGGCGTTGCAGCTGTTCGTGTCCTTTGAGTCCGCACCTCCTGCCAAGACCCGCATATCGGTCCTTTTCTTGATTCTATCGTTCCAACCTTGTATCCACTGCCGTCTTGTACATCTCCATATTCTCAGTTATGTCAATCTCATTATTTGACCTACTAGGTTTGAAAGTACTAGATTACTTAAATTGGTAGAAGTTCATATTGGTTTCATGCACTCAAATACCGAGACGCCGACGCCATATTGTCATTTGAGTCGGATGGTATCTATTTGTTAAGGAGGAGACTAGCTCTCCAATTTAACGTCTCGGTTATTCTTGTTTGGAGGAATTTTGTATCGTGGCTTTGAAAACATAATCAGAGAAAATCCCCTTGAATGATGCTAATGATAAATCGAAGTTCCATGTTCTTGTAGAATCAGTAACAGACTAGAAGATTTCCCGTCAAATGCGTTCACCTTGAGTGATCGGAAACAGTTTGAATAATTATGGGCGGGATTTAGTTCAGTTCATATTTTATTTATACCAAGTCTTTTCGGTAATCTGTATTTCACCCTGATATGTCTAATATGAGGGCGATCCCCCTTATGTTTGTTTCCTGTTTCATTTAAAGATTTGTAATCACGTTTGTGTATACACTGGTTATGGCAAAAGTGCCTGATCGTAGGTGGAATTTCTGTCTATCTAATTCGTTAATTAGCTCCCAAGTGTTTGAATGACGGTACCATTAGGAGTTGATTCGTATACACCACTCTAAACGTTAATGCACCACATTGAGGTGAGAAAAAGCGGTGTGTTAACGTTTAGTCTGGGCAGAAACAATTGTACGCGCTTTTATAATGTAACACTTTTTATCGTGGAGTCAGAGTCAAACCATATAACATCAAATTTTAAGGGTATTTGATAGATTTGGTAAGTAGTTATAACCACTAGAAGTCAAAAATGCGAATTCGGGAAGTATGTCCGATTGTCTCGAACGCAAAAGACGAAAAAGTGGTGCATTAATGTTTAGTCGCATTAACGTTTAGAGTGGTGTATTTTATGACGCGCCAATTGGCCACGCGCACATTGAAAGGACCTAAATTCCGTACACCTTATATCAACACGCGTAGAATTTAAACGCTCCCAATTCAGACATTTTTTTCATAACCAGTGTAGTATGATAGGGAAACATACATGCATATATCCGTTCTTCGTCCTCTTCGAATTTCGTGTAATTTAAGTCTAGCATAATCTTAGTATACTCTAATCAGTCTGGTAGGTACGAGTGCGATCATCTTGTTGGCTAATAGACTTTAAAGGTGGTGAATTTACAAGTTGGGACATTCCTATTCATTCAGTATTATCAATGTTATTTATGGGTATCGACAAGAAATATATTGTATTATTCACATCAAAGTAATTCACAAAATATAAATTGGTAAAATTACCAACCCCCTTATTAACGACTACACATATCGGGTTATAATAATATGGTTGTAGACTCAGCTTATTATAAATTGGAAGACGGCGGAGAAATGATGTACAGTGGTTGCCCGAAACGTGTGTGATCGTAGGCGAAATTTGCGTCAGCCTAATTCGTTAATGGCCTCCTAAGTATTTGACCACACGATATATCTGACAGAAACTGCAGGTAGATTGTGATTGCCAGATGAATAATTAAGCTGTAGTATTCAGTAAATGGTATTCAAGATAGCAGGGTCTCAAAAAAGAAGCACCATATTCCCATCTGGGTCCCAATGATAACAACCGCAGTTCAGACAAGGCCTAACTAGCAGCTTTTTGCAAATATTGATTGGTAAATAATTAATCGAGTAAGGATTGCAAGGAGGTAAACAAATGTATGTTAATCAAAAGATTGGTCTCAATATTATTTCGCAAGCTACGTTTAGTTATTTACATGTTAAATAATATCGACGCGTGTGGAATTTAAACGCTCACAATAGGCCTCTCCTCATCAGACACTTTTGGCGTAACCACTTTATATATATTATTCAAGTTCGGTAAAGCCTTGTGGTATTCATAAAACATGAAAATCAACAAGAACCATGAGAAAATATCCGAGTACCAATTACAAATAAAAGTACTATTCCTGTGTTATCTTTGTGGCACGGTTTACGGTGATTTCTTTTTAAAATATATGTCTGTGCCGTTTCTTCATTACGTGGTATAGAATTAATAGTATTACGAAATCATCAGAATGCCAATTTGAAAATGGCCCTAATATATCCCAAATGGAACTTGTGTGTACTTTTTGTATTATTGAGATATTGACCACTTTTGTAGGCCTAAATTTAAGCATTTAAACACTGCAGATAGAAATCATTCAATGTCCAAAATACATAACAGGCTATAGCTGAACTTTTGGTAACCTAATGGTTTGAATATAACGTCTCTAAATGCGTAATTTTAGCTTACAATAGTGGTCAATATCTCAATAATACAAAATGTACACACAAGTTCCATTTGGGATATGGACGGTGCACCGCTCTCATACGCCAGAGAGTTCAAAGCTTAAGGGCTAGTAGCTTTTTAACTGTCTGGGACCCCCAACTCTTTTAAATTATCATAAATAATACTTTTCTAAACAGTCACAATGGGTCATTAATTGAAATCTAAGACCTAAAAAAATCTATGTTATCTAAATTAACTGTTTCATACAAATTGGACCCAATGTCAAAGTTACAATTAGATACTTACATTTATGTTAATAAATTAGTTGTAGACATTGCGATAATAGTATGTTTGCCAGGACCTAATCCTCATGTACCGAACGACGTGGGCGTCTATAAATATATACTTTCAACTGGCCCACATATTAGTGCCATTTCCCGACATGTGTCGTAAGGTAACACTACACACATAACGACAAGCTCCTACCAAACGTACTGATATTTTGATCGGTTGTTTTGATCGAGGTGGACACATAACTACGAATAAATTGATGTTTAGCGCTGTTGAGCACAAAGTGGAGGTTGGACAACAATGATATACACCAGGGGCCACCTTAACGCGCCACCTTCGGCGAAAAAAAAGTGGCGCGTTAAGGTGGCCTTTGGCGCGTTAA